>CAUYLG010064217.1:0-29876 GCA_963573385.1 Cacajao melanocephalus | reverse complement strand
CCTTCCTCCCTTCCTTCCTTCCCTCCTTCCTTCCTTCCTTCCCTCCTTCCTTCCTTCCTTCCTTCCTTCCTTCCTTCCTTCCTTCCTTCCTTCCTTCCATCTCAGGGTCTTGCTCTGTCACCCAGGCTGGAGTGCAGTGGTGTGATCTCAGCTCACTGCTGCCTCTACCTTCTGGGCCTAAGTGATACTCCCACCTCAGCCTCCTGAGTAGCTGAGAGCACAGGTATGCACCAACATGTCTGGCTAACTTTTGTATTTGTTGTAGAGTTGGTGTTTCGTGATGTTGCCCAGGCTGGTCTCGAACTCCAGGGCTCAAGCATTCCTTCCGCCTCAGCCTCCCAAAGTGCTGGGATTACAGGCGTGAGCCACTGCATCTAGCCACAGGTAACTCTTTGAGGAGATTGAGGAGTGATGAAAAGCAGACCAAAACTAGGCAGATGTTGACTCCTGAAAGAAGGAGACATACTCTGTGGTTTGCACATTTATACATCAGGATAAAAAAGGAAAATATCTTTTTCTTTTCTCATAATATATTTAAAGAAACCTTATGATATAAAGTGTAATATGTGTCATTTTACTGTGGAGTCATTAACATGTATAGATATTAAGTTCATGACATCCAAAGTACAAATGGAGTTAATGAGAATTATACTATGATAAGATTCTTACTTACTTTTTAGTGACAAGGAATAATAATAATGATATTATCATCATAGGCTATATTAAATAGCCCAGGCACAGTACCTCTGCCTGTAATCCCAGCACTTTGCGAGGCCAGGGTGGACAGATCTCTTGAGGTCAGGAGTTCGAGACCACTCTGGCCAACATGGTGAAACCCCTTTGCTACTAAAAATACAAAAATTATCCAGAATGTGGTGGTGCATGCCTGTACTCCCAGCTACTCAGGATGCTGAGGCAGGAGAATTGCTGGAAACCAGGAGGTGGAGGTTGTAGTTAGCTTAGATTGCACTATTGCACTCCAGCCTGGGTGACAGAGTGAGACTCCATCTCAATTTAAAAAAAAAAAAAAAAGTGCGTAGGTTATATTAAATAAACGATGCCTGTTTACTTTCCTACAGCAACTAGAAAAGCAATAAAAAAAGAGCTATAGATAAATAAGCATTAGACAAATTAAAACATCATACATTAAAAAGTACTATATGGTTTGTGCTATTTAAAGATGCTATGTAACCATCACATATATTTTATTTTACTAGATAAAAGAGTTTAAATGGAAAGAAAATTAAAACTATTTGAGCTCCTTGGGAGACGTTAGAAAGCTGTCTACTGAGGAATGGAATTAATGGGACAGAAAAATAGAATCGATGGGCAAATACAAAACAAACGGAAAAATACTAGACCTAAACCCACCCATATAATTAACTATATTAAATATAAATGGATGAAATGCTCCAATTAAAAGCAGAAATTGCCAATGTAGATTTTTTTTAAAGACTCAAGTTAAAGTTTTCTAAAAGAAATGCATGGTTTCTTTTGTCCCCAACTTCTCATTTAATCCATGTTGTTGTCTGTCTCAGTAAGTTCCTGTATTTTATTGTTTACTAGAACTTTATTATGCAAATATCACCATCCGTTGGTCCATTCTCTCGTAGATGGACATCTGAGCTATTGTCAACTTGTGATTGTAATGAATGACACTGCACTGAACATGAATAAACAAGTGTCTTTGTAGAGATATTATTTGAATTATCTTGGATAAAAATCAAGTAAAATTTCTTGATCATAAGATGCACGTGTAAATTTAACTTTAACAGAGGTGACAAAGCATTTGCCAGAGTGGCTGAATCCTTTCTATCACCAGCTGCCAAGGCATGGGAGTTGAAGGTGCTCCATTATAAGAATGGTGTAGGCTCTATGATTAAAAAAAGACTGAGGAAGAGAAATATTTTTTTTATTTCCACATGCCTACATAGTAAACCTTTCTCAAAAGTGAATCTCAGATAAATTTGTCCAGCAAAATAAAATATCTATGATGGTACATAGCATCTTTAAATAGCACGAACCATGTGGTATTTTGGAATGTATAAAATATACTTAATATTTCTTGAAGAGGGTTTTTATTTATTTATTTATTTATGTTTTTGGTATTAGGTTGGTGCAAATCTAATTGTGCATTGAAAATTACTTTTAATGGTGGAAACCAGAATTACTTTTACACCTAAGTTAATAGCATCCTTGGCCTAGATAATAGGTTTTAAATCCATATTAAAATTAAGAGTCTTATCTAAGTTATAATATGACTAACATTCAGGAACAAAAAACTATGTCTAAGCATTTAATTTTTAACACTTTGAAGTGTACAATTCAGTGGCCATTAGTGCATTCACAAGGTTTTGCAACCACTGAAACTGCTGTCCCTATCAACGTTATAAAATTATTCCGGAAAGAAGGGAGAGGAAAAAATGAAAATAAAGCAATCTTGCAGCACTCATTATGAGGTGCGCTTCCTCTCTGACATACTTCCTCATACATGTTTGGTGCCTGTGGTCCTAGAATGACGTAGACCCTTAATTCCCCTTTGATAACAACTGGAACATTATAAAACATTAGCTTTACCCTTTAAGGTATTCCTGCAGATCCTGCACACTGATGAAACCAACACTATGTCAGCTGGCCTAAAGGATCCCACTGATCGCTAATCTGAGGAATTCTATGAGAAGCTGCTTCACCAAAATATGCAGTTTCTACATCCTCTTTCATCCCCATTACCCTGACCAATCAGCAACCCCAAATGAAGACACCAGCCCAGAACTCCTCAGGAAGATGGATGTGATGGTCTCCTGCCATCTCCTTGCTCAATGCTCTGTGATCATTAAACACTTTGTCTGCTGCAAATACTGCTGTCTCCATGTAATTCGTCTGCTACTGCACGGTGGGCATATGAACCTGATGGTCCTATAACACCATCGCCTGTATTTAGTTCCAAAGCATTTCATTAATCCCAAAGTGAATCAATTAAGTGGTTATTCCCCATTTCCCCTTCCACTATCTCCCTGACAAAATAATTCTACTCCTAGATACATATACAACAGAATTGAAAACAGGTATTCAAATAAACACTTGCACATGAATGTTTATGTTATCCATTTTCCTCCTATTCAAAGGTGAAAACAACTCCATAGGCCATCAATGGATGAACAGATAAAAAAAAAAATACAGTGCGTCCATACAGCAGAACTATGAAGTGTGGGCTTTACTTGTATACATTTTTTTTTTTTTGAGATGGGGTCTCACTTTGTTACCCAGGCTGGAGTGCAGTGGCATGATCATGGCTCACTGCAACCTCTGCCTCCCAGGCTAGAACAATCCTCCCACCTCAGCCTCCCACGTAGCTGGGACCATAAGGCATATGCCACCATACCTGGCTTTTTAATTAATTTTTTTATTTTTTTGAGACATGGAATTTTGCCATGTTGCCCAGTCTGGTCTTGAACTCCTGAGCTCAAAAGATCCATCCACCTTGGCCTCCCAGAGTGCTGGAATTACATACATGAGCCACTGTGCCTGGCCTATTTTTCTTCATTCTTGATTATTTTGTCCTTTTGCTTCTAACTATCCTGTTTCAGAGGATATGCCAATGGGGGAGATTTAGTAAACGTGAAGATTCAAGGCAATAGATGAAGTAAACTTGCAAGAACATGACAATAGATGAAGGGGTTGGGATGGCAAGGGAACAGGGAAAGGAGAGAGAAACAAATTAAGAACTGGAGATACAATCTGCAAATGTGGACATCAAAGGTAGATTCAACCTGACATGTAATTACTGTATCACTGTCATGGCTCTTTCAAATAGGTCCATTTATTTATTGAGTTGTAGACGTTATTATATCAGGCAAGAATGAGAATTGCCTGCAAATGATTGTGTTCATCTCCTGAAAAAGACAATCCTTAGGAATAGGTGGCAGATGTGTTGAATGAAGTTTGAGATCATTCAGTTTTAATGCCACTTAATTTAGAATTAATAACTAAAGTTTTTAATACAAATATGTGTAATGGTAATGTTTTTAATTTTTTATGTTTATAATAATGGATTTTATTTGTATCATAATTATGTTTACATTTTAATGCAATAAAGTTTAGGTATTGAATACAATTTTTCAAGAAATGGCTCATAGCATTTACTTTGCTTAATTTCAAATAAAATTTTGATCCCAGAACTATTAAGAGTCATCTTCAAAGTATCTTATCATTTGAAGAGCTTTACTTTTTTCTATAGCTTTAGAACCTGACAAATAAATGCATTTACATCTGTTTCAAACTCACATATTCAAATACAATATTATAAAATACTAATAGAACTCCAACATCCTATATTAATACTTCTAACTACAAGGAAAATGAGAATATGAGACCATAAAATTTAGAAGTAGAGGCAGAGATTGAAATGAAATACAGAAGTGAAGATCTGAATCATTTTGGTTCTCAAATACAGCATATAGCATTGGAGCTGAGAAATTTATCGACTGCTGAGGTTTGGGAGAAGTTCATTGTCATGTATGCATCTGATTCTTATATATGTGAAAGAAATATAAAAGTAAATACCTACGCTATGGAGCGATTGTGAGAATTTCATAAATTAATACTTGATAAGTCACTACAAAGATGCCTGGCATGTAGTAAATTACTATTAACAATATATTAAGTTGTTCAAAAAATAATTTGGATTGAACACAACTATTCAGAAGGATTAGCTAAAATTTTAGCACCCAATAATCTCTAAAGAAAAATTAGTTTAAAGGCAATGGAAAATTACTAAATTAATTTGAAATTACTACTTGATGATAACAACCTTCACTACATTGGAATATATAGCACATTTTTCATCCCATTTGATGAGCTCTCTGTGATTAGAATTAAAATATATGATGAAAATCATGTTCCAGGAGAGGGTGTAACCTACCCCAGTCATATAATGACATGCTAGTAGTCAAACTTATGTTCTTAGACTTCAGTCTACTGAGAAATAATATCCACATTGCCTATCACATACATAGAAATTATACATCAAGTGAGGACAGTTTGTGAAAAATTAAAATAAAATGACTGTGAAACAAAAGGAAAAGAGTTTGGAACTGTGGATGTACAGGATTTTTGTTTCTTTGCCTTTTGCTCTTTGCATATTTTTCATGCTGCAGTTCCCTAGAATCACTTGGTGATCAGTTCTGACTTTCTTAAGCATTTATGAAACCAACTGTGTCTACTTTTTAGTTTCTTCAATAGGACAGAGAAAAATTTTTATTGGTCTTCTCTAATTCACTGATGAAAATAAAAGTTTGATCTCTGAATTACTGAGTCACAAGGCTGATGGCCGAGTCAACCATATTCCAGTTTCCTGGAGGCTGTAAATTTATTGACAACACAAATTAGACACATGGAGAGATAAAAGTTGATTATCCACCATGATAATTGAGTCTTTCTTTACTTTTCATGAATGAACAGCTAAGAGCTTATTTCTGAGCAGGTAGAAGTTATGAATTCTTGGTTGGTTTTGTAGGATGTGGCATTGTATGGTCTGCCTTGCCAATAATTACTTATAAGGAATTATGCATTGTCAAGAATGTCATATTATCAAGAAACTCATCTTGGTTGGCACTGGTGGACCTTAAATGTTACGTTATATGAATGTTGGGTTTTGACATTTAATCTCCAAGCTAAACACAAATCACAATGCACAAATGTGATTGTGCACGGTAACTTTTGTTTATTTGGTTTTTCCCATTATAGTTACTACAATAATCAAGAAAAATTGTCACCCATACATTCATAGTTTCTCTTAGCTCTACTAATTTTTGTTCTATTTTAGTACTTGGTCTTTAACATCTATTTAATTAAACTAAGTGTTTGTCCTCTGAGGCACAGCTTTTGATACTAATGCTTTTTAAATCTTTTATTTTATTTTATTTATTTTAGAGGCAGGGTTTTGCTCTGTTGCCCAGGCTGGAGTACAGTGGTGTTATCATAGCTCACTGTAGCCTCAAATTTCTGGGCTCAAGTGATCCTCCCATCTCAGCATGCTGAGTAGCTGGGACCACAGGCACACATACATCCAGCTAATTAAATTATTTTTTTTCGTAAAGATAGGGTCTTGTTATCTTGCCCAGGCTTTGATCCTAACTCTTAATGTCAATAAAATTAACTTGATCATTTGGTAATTTCAGATTATAAGCCTTTTTTACTGTTTGACTTATAAAAGCAATGTATTACTGCTGCCCATGAAATGATCTTCAATCTCTTATATTTTATTTTTATTTTTGAGACAGGGTCTTACTCTGTTGCCATGGCTCACTGTAGCCTCATCTTCCTTGGCTCAGGGGATTCTCTCACCTCAGCCTCCAAGGTATCTGGGACTACAGGCTTATGCCATTGGGTGCAGCGAATTTTTCACAGAGATGAGGTCTCACTATTTTGCCCAGGCTGGTCTCGAACTCCTTGGCTCAAGTGACTCACCTGCTTTGGCTTCCCAAAGTGCTTGGATTACAGGCCAGAGCCACCATGCCTGGCTCAATATTTTATTTTTATTAAGGAAAATGCAGGTATGAAAGAAGTCTGGAGAAATCTGGGAAAGGCTCTGCAAAACAGAAGTAATTATAATTTAACACAGAATGAAGGAAAAAGGAAGAGAAGCATCTCTGTCTGGCTTAGGTGGAAGAATGTCATAGCCTACCATACTTCAAGCAACTACCTCCACAAACACACTATGATAGATTTAGAAGGGTGTCAACTGGTCCTGAATCAAACGATAGCCTTTGTAGCAAGAAGCCAGAGAGCCACATCCACAAAGGTGCCTCACTGCTATTTTCTCTGCGTTTGTACCTATTAATACGCCCCAAAGCATTATTGTAGTAATATGCAATACAAAAGTATGTATTATATCATATTGCAGCAGTATTGTATTAATAGTTTCTCAACAACTCATTCCATGTTCTCTTTGCTTTCTTCCAGCAACTGAGTTGAACAGGGTGAGTTTTTCCTAATGAGTTCTTCTAAACCTTTACCTATTTGGGGTCTGACTCATTGATGGCCTTGATTTTGTTGGGCTAACCCATTTTCCCATTGGCAAAGACTATTGGTTTACTGAAATACAAGTGGCACTCCATTAATTTCCTACACTAAAAGCTAACTGCTTTTTGTCCCTTTTAGCGTAGAAAAAAACACATTTCCCTCTGAAAAATTGGACCAAATATCATGCTCAGTAGGGTAACCCTTTCATCTGCTTAATTACCCAAACATTAATCGCCCAAAATGGCCAGGGAATATACATTAAAATAGTTAAACTGTTATGCAGAAGCTTTGAAAGCCCCAGAAAAGATTACTAGCTATAGAAGTTGAAGAAAATATTTCCTGATATTAATTAATTACAATGCACAAATTCTGAAGCTTCTCGGTATTTTAAGTTTGTGTGTGTGTGTGGTAGAGACAGGAAGAGATGAGGGTGTGGTGGATGATGGATGAAGGAGTGTATTGCTATAGGCTAGGAGATTGTTGTTATCTGTAATCATTGAATAATAGGATATTGAAGGAAGCCAGCATTTTATGGTGACATGATTCTATCTGAATTTTAGAAAGGTCTTCTAGTTTCCTGAAGACTAACGATTTGGAAAATAAGTTAAAACTATAAATTGGGAAACTGGCTGAGAAGCTGTTGCAATAATTTTTGACAGAGATTACAGATACCTGAACTGAGAAAATGACCATGAGACAAAGGAAGGGACATATTTAACAGAGATTAGATACTGAATCCTGAGTTGACTGTCTCTCCAGAAAGACTTGACAACACGTTATTCTTCCTACGCAGAATCTTTCAGCTCTAGTAGATATGTCTGTAGATAAACAGTGAGCTGCTAAAGTGAGTAATACATGTTACTAATAAATTGCTTTATGGATTCTTTGTAATGACAGCACGGTAGCAAGGCAGTTCGTTGTCCATAGTCTGAGCCATAGTCAGTGTTTCACAGGTTTGAAAACTATTTTTCTTCAAAGGTAAGAATAGACATTCAGTATCTAGTACTTAGCTCAGTTATCGATATCTTAGTAGCAAAGCCCACTCACAATCATTTTTCTGCAAAACTAATTTGAAATACATATTTAAGCAGCTTTTAACTTGTTTTCAAATTTGATATGATACCCTCTATTTTGCTGGGGCAAAGCATCATGTTATCCAGGTAATGTTGCATTTTTGAAAATGTTCATGAGGTGCTGATTTAGTCAACCAGACTTAAACAAAAGTATTGAAGATTTTTAGGTTGACTACTTGATATTCTACTTTGCTGATTGTTCCATTGATACTTACAGACCAATTAACTGAACAAGAACATCAGATTAAACATTTGTATTTTGGGTTCTGGCAGGGATTAGGTATTCAGAGGCCACCTTTCACACAGAAGAAAGACGATGTGCAAAAATATAATAATAAAAGAGATAAGTGGCAAAACTTCAGAAATAACATGCTGAATGTGGTGATTTACAAACGTGAATTTTGATTGGCAATCAAGTCATGGTTCTGTTTTTAGAAACACACACACACACACACACACACACACACGTAGAGAGAAGAGAGAGACCCAAATTAACTAAATATTCTAGCAATTCAGTTCTGGGTTTTCACAATCCAGCTCAGCCAGTTATTAATAGGTAGGCATCAAGCACAAAACATATCTTGCCTAAATCTCAGTTTCTACATGTCAAATGTAGACCGCAATACACACGAATTCAAAAGGTTGTTGTAAAAATCAAGTGAAAATGGAAACATAGGGATACTATCAATGTTCAATATATATTTGCAAATAATGTCCTTGCTTTTATCTTTTTATTTTTGAAAAGTCAAATACAGCAACATTAACTGTACAGCTAATTAGAATTTAATATTAGAGAATCCAAAATTCAGAAAAAAATTATTTACTATTTCACAGTATCTAAAGAGCCTTCTATGTAATTGCTTACATTTAATTATCAAATACACTATAATCAAATCATTAAAAGTCAGACTTTGTATTTTAAAGAAACTCAACCTAATAGTTGCCAAAATTTATTTTATATATTCTAATTAGTTTCTCTAAAAAGAAACAAAATGTTATTATAAACATACTTTCTTTCACTGCTTCTAGAGAGATTTTTATTTTTAGAAAAGAAGAATGGGCCAGGTGTGGTGGCTTATGCCTATAATCTCAGGACTTTCGAAGGCTGAGGCAGAAGGATAGCTTGAGGCCAGGTGATATGGTTTGGCTGTGTCCTCACCCAAATCTCAACTTAAATTGTAGTTCCCATAATCCCCACAAGTTGTGGGAGGACGCAGCGGGAGGTAATTAAATCATGGGGGTAGTTACCTCCATGCTGCTGTTATAATAATAGTGCACGAATTCTCATGAGACCTGATGGTTTTATAAGGGGTTTTCCCCCTTTTGTTCAGCACTTCTTCCTGCTGCCATGTGAAGGACACGTTTGCTTCCCCTTCTGCCATGATTATAAGTTTCCTGAGGCCTCCCTAGCCCTGCAGAACTGTGAGTCAATTTAATCTCTTTCCTTTATAAATCACCCAGTATCAGATATGTCTTTATTAGAAGGGTGAAAATGGACTACTACACCGGATCTCAGCTATCCAAGAGGCTGAGTTGGGAGGATCACTTGAGCCCAGGAGTTCGAGGTTACTGTGAACTGTAATTGCACCACTATGCTCCAGCCTTGGTGACAAAGCAAGATGCCATTTCAAGAAGAAAGAAATAAAGAAATAAAAAGAGAGAGTGAGCACATTAGAGTATAAGGAGTAATGTAACAAGCATAACTAACCATTAGTAAATAAAATAGAATCCGAAAAAAGGAACTGATAGGTAGCACGCACCCATGTTTATTATTAGTTCAATTCTCAGCCTGAGAGCACAATCTAAATTCACCTACATTTTCACCATTCATAAACACTTTTTCAAATTTTCCAATATATTTTTACTTTTGAAGAAACAACGTGTCACTACCAGTAAGCTAACATCTTTTTTGACCATAACTTCCAATACCATCTGATGAACAAGTCATTTACAATATTTCATACTTACAAACAGGGTTGATGTGAACATGTCACACATTCCTGAATATGAAAATGAACCAAAGTTTCTCTAGGGTATAGATGCTCATTGGAATGTGTTTTATATAAAAACATACATTTCCAGGTATACAAAAACACTTCTAAACTCTTCAACATGGCTATGATAATTTACACATGATAAATTGCAACTTATGATAGTCATCCTACCAAACATCCAAAACTGTTATCATCAGATTCTCAAAAATACTCTAAATCTTTTGATTGTCAATATGAAATTATAATACTGCATGAAAAATATGCTTGGGTTGTATCTGCACTACTTCCTTTCATTTAGTTACCATACATTTGTAATATGTACAATATTTGATAAGGCAAAATTATCTTTCACAGCCAATGCAAATGTTATTCACAACTGCAGAATATTATATAAGCACAAGTTATGTATGCAAAGAGAGAGACAGGACTAAATCTTCAACAGGAAAGAGAGAATGAGTCAATAGAAATATACCCCTAGGTAACCCAAATATTGAAATTATCATATGTATATTAAATGATACAGGAAACAATGATATTCTGAAAGATGCTAGGTTTGTTAGCTTTCTGCGCCACATAGATCTAGAATCGACAAATATCTAGGAGGAAAATGGGCAGAAACTCAGGCTCAGCATCTGAGAATTAACTTTTACCATCATTCTGGCCCCCCAAGTCTCCCAATAGTGTCTTTCTTGCGTTATAGGGTCAACAGCTCTGCAGTTTGCTTGCTGGTTATTTCTTTTCTTGCCTAGCAGGAACTTCTGCCTGGGTGCCATTGCTTCTTGTCCAGCACCTTGACTTGAAAAAGGCCCAGAAGTACAAAAACAGCTGCAGCTCACCAACCTGTACATTTTGCCCTTATCCAGGTTGTTGTACTATTTGCAGTTATTGCCTTCACCACAACCATCTCATGCCTCATTAATTTTTTTTTGTTTTTCATTGTTGTTATTGCTAATATTTTTTAGTTGTTATTAGTTGAAGCATTGTTCTCTATACTCAATTTTAGAGGAAAATGAAATGATTTTATATTCATTTAAATGATTATATATCCTGTTCCCAAAATTTACATCTTATGAAAAAACTATTTATATCTACTATCATAAACCCATACTAACAGTAAAACATTGATATATGCACATACATATATTCAAATAATACATATATAGATATGCATATGTTAATAGATACATCATATAGATAATAGAAAATGCACCTACGTTTACACCATTCAAATTAAAGAACTGTTCAAATTGTCTACTATATTTTCACATTTACAGGAAAATAATATTGCTGTCAGTAAGCTAACATCTTTGACCATAACTTCCAACACCATTTCATAAACAATTTGTGTATAGTATTTTACACTTATGAGCAAGGATAGATGATTAAACATGCTGCCAGTTCCTTAACTTGAACATAAGTGAAAATCTTTTTAGGATTTCAGTTTGTTGTACATGTAAATGTACTTTTATATGTATATGTGTATGTATATCTGCATCCTATATTTGTACATGCATGTTGTATGTTCATGTGTGTGTGTATATATACATATATTATATACATTTTTATATCTATCATATATATTCTTATATATATGTATAGTCCAGTCATACTCATGCTTTTTTTGTGTATGCATCTCTTGTATTTTTATGATATAAACTTTATTCATGTTTATTTAAAATTTTTTAGTTACATTGTTTCATGATCTTTACTTCCTCTGGTGTCAATTCTCTCCTAGAGTGTGCTGCAGATTCTAGTGATGAGTTGTATTGTCATTTAGATATCAGACATATTCTGAACTAACCTGTTTGGCTCTCCTAGCTGGGACTCTTTCTGTATGCAGTTTCCAGAGAAGACATTTTGCATTTCTGTAGATACAGGCACAAGGATACATGTCATGGCATCACAGTTTAATATAGAAATTCTTTTGGAATGTTTGTCTCACATAGACAGTCAATTCCAGTCCCTGCATTCATGCATATCCTAAGTATTATGCACGATGATTCTACCTGTATTCACCAATGATAAAACATTTAAGACCAAAAATCCATTTGCTTAAGATCAAATATCTCAGTCCTATCCATGGGCATATTTATCCTATATACACATATGTATTCCATACATTTAATGTTTTGTTTCTATTGATTTGGAGAAGAAAAAATTTTAGCATGTTCACCACAGGACATGCAGAATCACAGAGAAGTATATTTAAACCAGATTTAACAAAAACAAAGAGAACGATCACTAGCTAAATGGTCTTAAGAATCCCATTAATATTTCAGCAATGTTTCTAAGCAATCACCACGGACTTAATCCCCAGCAGCTGCCAGCCTGTTCCAGTGACTTGTAAACAAATCATTGAGCTTAATATTCTTTCAACAACAAACCCCAATTTCCAGCTTCCCCATTTCCAGTGGAGAAAAGCTCCAATACATGTTGATTCATTAGGCAATCTTAACAAAGACTTAGCTACAAATCTGAAAAATACCTTTAATATAATATGTTAACATAATTCATATAATAGAGATAGTACCAATTCAAGAGTCAGATTTTAACAAATTTCATTTTCTCCTTTTAAAAAACACATCCTAAAATGTACAACATTTACTCGTCTGATACGTTTTATAAGACATTCCTTAAAACTTGATTTAAATAGATTCTATAAAAATTCAGTGATGTTTTCTTTCTATTAAAATTACAATGGATTTTCTATTTAAATTGCAATGTATCTTTCACTTACAGTCATTCACAATTTGCAGGTACAAGAATATCAAATTTAAAGCAATGGGAGGTATACTAGTTATATATTTGTCTGATTACCAATAATATTAGTAGGAGTTCATAGCAATATCTGAGTTAATGTGTCTATAGGCTGACCTCCAAATATTTCATCTTATCTTACACCTTAAAATCATGAAGTAAGTCAGAAAAGCTTTATATATAGTATAGAGTAAGTGCAGCAACTAAACATACACATTACATATACAAAATTTCTAGGAAGTGCCAGGTGCTGTGGCTCATGCTTGGAATCCTAGCACTTCGGCAGGCCAAGGTGGGAGCATCTCTTGAGCCCAGGAGTTTGACATTAGCCTGGGAAACATAATGAGATCCTGTCTCTAAAAAATAAAAAAATTAATAGAGCATGGTGGCACATGCCTGAAGTCTCAGCTACTCAGAAGGTTAATGTGGGAGGATCGCGTGAGCCCAGGTAGTCAAGGTTGCAGTGAACTGTGATTCTACCACTGCATTCCAGCCTGGGTGACAGAGCAAGATTCTGTCTCTACAATAATAATAAATAATATCAAGGGAGAATTATAAAATTTAGGAATGGACAATTTTTTTATCTCAGTATTTCAACTGTTACTATAGTATACTCTACATGATATCAGATACCTGAGAAGATGTTAATTTAACTATTTTCTGAGTGTCCATATTATCTTTAGAAATACTGAAAGCAATTGTATTCATGTAAATATAAAAATCATGTTAGGAGATATAAAATTTAAACTACTCTGGGGATACTCTCAGGCTTGTAAATATAGCAATAATTCTTCTCAAGAATGGATTTAAGATCTAGAGATGTTAATGACTGCCAATCCAGGGTTATGATAGAAAGAATTTTCCAAAAAAGTTCTTCTCTGTATGGCACTTCTCTATGTGGCATTTTAGTGAAACTTTTTCTGGAGAATTTACATTATTAGATGGTGATATGCACATACATTTTGCATGTTAAAGAAAGAGTTCATATACATAAAATGAACTCAATAACTGCTATTGAGCAACTCTTGAGTGAAAAACATTTTCTTTGTATGTGCTGAGGATATTATATTAATACTTTTTTAATTAAAATTTTTTTGAGACAAGGTATTGCTCTTTATTCCAGGCTGAAGTGCAATGGCATGATGATGGCTCACTACAACCTCAAACTCTGGAGCTCAAGTGATCCTCCCACCTCAGTCACCTGAGTAGCTGGGCCACAGGTGTGTGTCACCACACTTGGCTATGATTTTTTTATAGGGTCTCACCATGTTGCCCAGGCTGGTATCAAACTCCTGGGCTCAAGTAATCCTCCAGCCTTGGCCTCCCAAAGTGCTGGGATTACAGTTTTCAGCCACTGTGCGCAGCCAGTATTGATACATTTAAATGAGCTTTATCTCAAAGAATGTACAATCTATCACAAAGACAAATGCACAACCACTTTGAAATGATGCAGTGGCCACAAGAACAGTTTTATACCCTGAAGATATTTTGCATTTATTGAATAGTATCCTATATATTGTATTCTATGATAGTATTCTATATTCTTACTACAAGAAATGCCTATGCTCCTGAGTATAATGCATTCATCAACTTCAGACTAATAATAGCTCTTATAAAAGAGTTAGAATTCCACAAGCATCGATCTACTTACAAATAAGTGATATATTTTTATATAAACTACTAGATGAAGACTTTGCTTCTGTCTTTTATGCTGAAAGTCCAACCTACAAAATATTACATCCTTGAGTGAAAGAAGTTTTTAAGGAACTATTTGCTTAAGTCTTAAAAACACCTAAAAATAGACTTACATTTGTTCCTTTAAATTTCGCTTTTATTTTGTTGAATATGGCTACATGCTGGGTTGTACACAGCAAACTACAGTTCATTTGAGTTGAAGCTGCCACTGAAATCAGGAACTGGTTTTTTTGTTTCACTGAAATCTCATTGTGATATATATATATATATATATATTTTTTTTTTTTTTCTTGAGATGGAGTCTCCCTCTGTCATCCAGCCTGGAGTGCCATGGCACGATATTGGCTCACTGCAACCTCCACCTCCCTGATTCAAACAATTCTCCTGCCTCAGCCTCCTGGGTAGCTGGGATTACAGGTGTGCCACCACACCCAGCTAATGTTTGTATTTTTAGTAGAGACGGGGTTTCACCTTGTTGGCCAGTATGGTCTGGATCTCCTGACCTTGTGATCCACCTGCCTCAGTGTACCAAAGCACTGGGATGACAGGCTTGAGCCACCATGCCAGGCCTGTGATGTTTTATTTGTACATACTATTGCTCATTTCCACGCAATGGACTCCCTATATTTTTTTAACTTATATCACTGAAAGTTTTCTGTTGCTATAGTACAGATCTTTCTGATGACAAACAAAATATGCTGTTTACTATGGAGATTTACTTGATGTGTTGTATTTTCCTGTAGGGGAAGGTGGGAGTGGGGGAGAGACTTTTAACTGTCCTGAGAAACATGGCTGCTTCTTTCACTCTGAATTAGAAGTAAATTGAAGATGGTATTTAGACCTTGCACTTTATATATAGGATTCTATCTCTTCTGGTAATCTCTCACACACCTTTAATAGCACATCACTGCCTTTGGAGACTCATCCTTTGAGATACTTTTGACACTTGTTTACAAAACTACAGAAAATTTGAACAAAGCTTCCCTGTAGTATATTTTCATAACATGTAAGTTACATATTCTTGGAAAAAAGCATTATAACGTTACCTGTATCGATGGCTTCTTTAATATTTTCATCTGAGACTTTCAAAGATTCTCATAATCTTCTTCACTAATTTTTTTTTAACTTTTATTGTATACTTATAAATTCAGGGATACATGTACTGGTTTGTTACCTAGATAAACTTGTGTCATGGGAGTTTGTTGTACAGATTATTGTAATACCTAGATATTAAGCCTAGTACCAATAGTTACTTTTCCTGATCCTCTCCCTCCTCTTTTCTTCCACCCTCCTATAGGCCCCAGTGTGTGTTGTTCCCCATTTTGTGTCCATGTGTCTCATAATTCAGCTCCCACTTAGAAGTGAGAACATGAAGTATTTGGTTTTCTGTTCCTGCATTAGTTTGCTAAGGACAGTGGCTTCCAGCTCCATCCATGTTCCTGCAAAGGACATGATCTTCCTTTTTATGGCTGCATAGTATTCCATATGTACCACATTTTCTTTATCCAGTCTATACATTTTTTTCTCTGCCTAAGAATCGCTGAAAGAAAGGCTAAAGGTATTACATACCGGTATCTGTTAAAAACCCTTAAGTATGCTAGTGAGTTGAATGAATGTGGAAAGTAGGTCTTAGGAGGACATAACTTGATAGAATCCAAATATTTCCTGTAATACAGATGTCGATTGCCTAGTACCATTCGGGAACTTAAGGCAAGTCAATCTTTGATCCTGAGCATCCTTCTATCAGATGCAAGCTGTAGAGATACAGCAGGGCACTACAAAAGTAGGATCTGAGTGGCCATAATCCCCAAATGGTAACTTATTATTTTTCCCTCTATCATGCCCTGGAATTCCAATTTTTTTTCCTACCCAACAGAATCCCCAAAGATGACCTGAATATCCCATCAAGCATAATCGCCTTGAAATACACAGTGGAGTGAGAAACCTTACTATGTACAACAATTCTTGTTAGTCATAATAGTTATGTTGACTAAAGTCACTACTAACTCTGCGTTAGTGAATATTGAACCATTGTTTTTAAGGGAAATATCAGGTTAGGTTCCTGCAAGCCTCTGGCCACAAACATTTTCATTAACTGATCAGTATACAACTTTTTTTTTTCTTTTTTTAATTGAGATGGAGTCCCACTCTGTCACCCAGGTTGAAGTGCAGTGGCACAATCTTGACTTATTGCCACCTCTTCCTCCTGGATTCACACGATTCTCATGCCTCAGACACCCAAGTAGCTGGGATTGCAGGCATACACCACCATGCCTGGCTAATTTTTCTATTTTTAGTAGAGATTTTAGTTTTACCATGTTGGCTAGGCTGGTTTCCAACTCCTGTCCTCAAGTGATCTGCCTACCTCTGACTCCCAAAGTGCTGGGATTACAGGCATGAGCTACCTCTCCCAGCCCATTTACAACTTTTTAAATGTGTCTTTTTGTTTAAAGAAATGTTTCCTTATTCGGGATATACTTTCTATTCTTCAACACTGAGTTCCTGACCAAATGTGCTGTCACTCACATCTTAATTGTTTTCTTTGTAGGGAAGGCACAGTCTTCTCGAACTTAAGAACAATAAACATCACTTTAGGGCTACATTGGGGGACCATTTAAAACATTAAAGTCACCAAAAAAAGCACAAAAATATGAAAAACCTGTCACAAAACAGTTCATGAAAAGAACACGTTTACTATATGAGAGTCGAAACAAGAACATAGGGAGTCACCTTGTTTCATCTCAACTGCAAATGTGTGTGCTGATTTTTTGCTACTCTACAAGTATTTGTGAGTGACCCTCAGCCTACCATGAGTATTGATTTGGGGGTTACTAGCAAAGTTTAGTGAATCTGCAAATCCAGATTCTGTGAATAATGAGATTTGACTATATTTTATCAAAGACCAACCCCATCCTTATTCATTCTTTTAGAAACTTTTCCCTTAGAGACCAGGTCTTGCTCTATTGCCCAGGCTGGAGTGCAGTGGCACGATCATAGCTTACTACAGGTTCCAACTCCTGGGCTCAAGTGATCCTTCTGCCTTAGCCTCCTGAGTAGCTATGACTGCAGATGCATGTCACTATGCCCAGCTAATGTTTTAATTTTTTAAAAAAACAGGGTCTCGCTACATTGCCCAGGCTGGTCTTGAACTCCTGGCCTCAAGTGATCCTCCTGCTTCGGCTTCTCAAAGTGTTGAAATTACAAGCATGAGCCACTGCTCCCAGCTCTTTTCTATCTTAACCTTACAACATGTGGATTGCAGCACATCTTCCTGTGGTTACATGGAGGTAAGAGCTGTCACCTAGGGTGAGAATACTGGATGTGATGGACGACATCTGATTCTGATTTATTTGTAAAATCACAAGTCCACTTTGAAGATGCAATTTTAACAATAGCCGTAAAATGAAGAATTTGGGCTTGAGCTGCATGCAGTCATGAACCGACACTTGCAATGTCTGGTTCAAATTGCCAACTACAGTATTCATAAGGTGATAGCACCTGCATAGATCATAGAGAGGGACAAAACAGAACAGTGATTTATCTAGGAATGAGTGAGTTGCCTCCAGGGTTCTTCCAGGAATATTTCAGAACAAGTGTACATTCTTTCATTTTATTCTTCTCTGCAACTCTCTCATGACCTCCTTCCCTTCTCTACAAAACTCCTTGGGGATCGCTGACTCAGAGGCAGATAGGCTTTCTTTCCCCTGTGTTAGCATTGTGAACCTAGTCCTCTTAATTATAAATAATGAATATCCATTCTCTTTTTGACTTAACATCCCTGGTAACAGGATCTCTGTTTGCACTCTAGAGGTAAGTCTGCTGAACATACCAATGACATCTAGCACATCCTGGCCTTGTCTTCCTTATTCAAATCGACTGTATATATCACTAAGAAATCATTTGCTGAATAAATAATGCTGAAATCAAAGAGGCCTGCGTGTGTGTGAGAGAGGAAATAGGAACACGTATAGCTTTAGTGGATTTATGCCACTTTCACAATCTCCTGTTTAACAAGTTACTAACTATTCTCCCTAGACCAATCGTCTCTGTCTCATTCTCTCTTTTTTTTGCTCCCTCCCCATCTTTCCTCTGTCCCTATCACTCCCAAAAGCTTAAAAATCTGAGAGCTACAAGACCAGGAATTTTTTTTTAGATTGCCACCTGTCTGCCTCAGTGAGTATTTTAAGTCTTCTGGTTTTACCAACATTATATCCAGAATGCTTCTACTCAAGTGCCTCTTTAACTGTCAGTCACCTTATGTTATTATGACAGTTTATGTAATAAAATGATCAATATTTTCTATATTTTAAAAATAAAAAGCAACAGAATTGCATAACTTTGGAATCATTTAGGGCAATGCTTAATCTGATATAAGTATACAGTGTGCTAATCTGCACAAGACATTCTTCTGCACATAGTACATTTGTTGATACATTTTATTCTCACCACAATCCTGGCAATGGACTTAAGCTTAATGTGAATAAAAAATAAGGCAAATAGACATTAAGCTGGCCTGATTTATGATAATCCTAACACTGGGGAAATTTAAACAAATATCTTTGTATTAGTTCATTTTTACACTGGTATAAAAAAACTGCCCGAGACTGGGTACTTTATAAAGAAAAGGATTTAATTGACTCACAGTTCCACATGGCTGGTGAGGCCTCAAGAAACTTACAGTCACAGCCGAAGGGAAAGGGGAAGCAAAGACTTTCTTTACATGGGGTCAGGAAAGAGAGAGTTAGCAAGAGCAGGGAAAATTGCCTTGTAAAACCATCAGATTTTGTGAGGACTCCCTCACTATCATGAGAACGGCATGAGGGAAACCACTCCCATGATTTCAATGACCTCTCACTGGGTCCCTCCTTAAACATGTGGGGATTATGGTGATTAAAATTTATTTTCATCCCTTATTCCTTCCTGTCTCCATTGTTAAGCACAATTATTGGCATAAAACAGGTTTTTAATACCCAATTTTAGACTGCATTCTAGCCTGGGCAATAGAACAAGAATCCCGTTCTCTCTCCCTCTTTCTCTTCCTCTTTCTTTCTCTCTTACATTCTTTTTTTTCTTTATTTCATTCTTTCTTTCTTCTTTCTTTTCTCTCTTTTTCTTTCTTTCAAAAAACAAAAAATAAAAAAAAACATTTTTAAGATGAGATTTGGGTGGGGACATAGCCAAATTATATCAATCCTAATTTCCCACATCTAGGGACAGTGAAACCTGGTCCAAAAATACAGTGATTCTCATCTGTATATTTTATAACTCTATACTACCCAGAGAGACACACTTTTCTCTATAGTACATAAACATTTTTCTTACTTGCTAAACCGAACATCTATTTCTCTTATAGTCACCAAATGAAAGCCTTCAATCTGTCAATCACTGGGCTGTGTCTTTAAATCTGCTCCAATTTGCTTTACTGAAATTCTTTCACCAAGCAGCAGGTGAAAACAACTTGTATTTTTCACATCCTGAATCTGATACAAACATCTTACGCAAACTCATTCTGGATCTTCATGCCTTCATATTCTCTAGGGAAATGTAAGTCCTAGGTTAAATTGCACTTTCAATTATCTACACCTGGGAGAATTTTGGTTTAGAAGAAGAAGAGCTATGGAGAAGAGATTCTAAAAAAGATTATTGGATCTAAAGGACGGTGATTTAGTTGCTTAATCTCTCTGATATCCAAGCAATGGTCAGGACCTGTGTTGGTGATTGGTGACAATCCCTAGATATAAAGATGTCTGAAAACTCAAATCATCCACTTCTGTTAGTCTTCTCATCTTACATAACTGTCAGTTGTCTAGATAGGCCCAGTGTCGTGGCTGAAGCCTGTAATCCCAGCACCTTGAGAGGCCGAGGCAGGAGGATCACTTGAACCAAGAAGTTTGAGACCAGCCTGGGCAATGGAGTGAGATTTTGTCTCTACAAAAATTTTGAAAAAGTTAGCTGGCCACGGTGGTGTGCACCTGTAGACCCAGCTACTCAAGAGGCTGAGATAGGAGGATTCTTTGAACCCAGGTGTTCAAGGCTACATAGAGCTATGATTGCATCACTGCACTCCAGCCTGGGTGACAGAGTGAGACCTTGTGTCAAAAAAAAAAAAAAAAAAAAAAAAGTCTAGATAAAAAAGGAGAAAAAAAAAACCAAGAGAAAAAAGTCAAAGTCATAGAGAGCTTAAAAAATTGATGATGAGCACAAATAAATAATAGAATGTAGTAAGAAAAATTGCAACAGAAGGATCTGATATGAGTGAAATTTGGGTGGTAGAATGTCAAACATAAATTTTATTTATTTGTATTTTATTTATTTTCTCCTCATGCCTGTTTATTGTTTCTGCTATTTCTTATGTGAAGTAACAATTAGTATGATTAGTAACAATTGTATATATGTATCCTTCATCAAATATTTAGGTACCTGGTCATCTTAAGCTTGAAATAATTACAAAATAATTTAGGCTTCTTTTACCACTGAGGAAAAGTTTTATATTTGGAAAATAATTTACATTCTTTTTACCACTGAGAAAAAAAATTGAATTAATGGCTCTATTGGGTTTTATTAGGGTTCTAAATATGTAAAATGTGTTTCTCATTTGGTATTCCTATGACTCTCTTCAGTGTTAAAAGTAATAAAGTATTCCTTATATATTTAACCTAAGAGGCAACTTTTAATGCATGAATAGATTAGTTCATGAAAGGAAAAAAAAAAGATATGTGATTTATAGTAAAGATACAATAGGTACCTTCTTTTAAAAATTAGTATTGTTTTAAGTAATCCTGAACATTTTGTTCAAATATCAAAGGATTATAAGAAATAAACATACCTGGATATGTTTTTAGTAATTCAACCTAAGTATTAATAAGATGATAGGAATGTGATGGTCATATACTTCATTCAACCTTCTCGAAAATGAAAAAGCAAACATGACAAGCCAGAATCTTACAGGCCATTTCCTAGGAAAAAATTGAGCCCTAATTTATAGTAGAAACTGGAACCGAATTCTGCCACCCTTTCATGGTCTAAGCTGTGTACTAATAAGAGGAGGTAATAAAATAACAGTCAGCGTTGTACAGTCTTCTCACCATTTTTCTTGCCACTTGAGTATATAGACAGTATTCATCATTATCCCTGTAGAAAAAAAAAAGGCAATTCAAGTTGTCAAATGTAAGTTTAAAGATGTAAGTATAAGTTTTACCAAGCAATGTGCCGTCTTCCACTGACGGGTTGTTAAATGTGTATTATTTTCTTTGATTCTGACAATAACTCTTAGTTTGGCATCATTATCACACAGATTTGAGGAAAATGGTATTAACAGCAGAAGGGACTTACCCAAGTTGACTCCTCTCTCACAGTTGAACCTGAATTCTAAGTAAAAATCAGAACTAAAAATAATTGACCACATGCCAGAACACTGGAGCAGGGAGAAAGCAAGAACTGTGCAAAATAATTGCTTTCTAAACAAAATGCTATATGAACTGCAAAATGGCAATCTTTCACATATTTTAGGAAAGATCCTGTCTTAAGGTTTTGTAGGTTTTTCTGTTGTTTACGTTTTGTACTCTCTCTCATTATCTCTCCTCTGTCTCCATCTCAGTCTGTCTCTATCTCTGTCTCTGTCTCTTTCTCTCTCTGTTTCTCTCTCACACACCCCCCCACACACACACACACGCACACACCTTGAATTTCATCCCCTTCTTTATTCTTGTTTCACCTTCTTTCTCTCTTGTTTTCACCCCTTTCTCTCTCGTTCCAATGACTTTTCACTCCTGCAAAGTCTTTTCCCTTTGGTAAATTATATTTTTCCTGTTTTTTAATATGCACCCCCTACTATGAGCATACTTGACTTTGACAACATAAAAATTTCTAATATTTCTTTCAATTCTGTGGCATCCTGATTGGCTTGCCCATTAACTATGTCTCTAAAGTTCCTTAGAAATGCAATGTTTATTTCTGCCTCCATGTTCACTCCATGTAGCATAAATATCTGGATTAGAGAGGCTGGTCAAGCTTACAAATAACCTTTGAATTGCCATATGTCTTTATGCCATGGTTCAATTCATCTCTGTACTACTAGATGCTCTTAGCCACTGCTCATTCCTTTAAAGTAAATGATTCACCCTCACTGTGTCCCCTGACCACTTATCATCTCTTTGTCATTGCTTCCTGTACCAATGGTATGCCATGTCCCTGTAATCTAAAAGGAACTCTCTTGAAAGATGAAATGGTATTCAATGAGAGATTTTGACTATTCATTGTCCTAAAATAGATTCCTGGTCAGTGCAAACCAGATTCACTACTGGTGTCAACAGCAGAATATTTTTCTAGTGGGTATGTTCCAATCCTTCTGGAGGAGCTGAAAGTGGGTCAACTGTTGGGAAAAAGTTGAATACTTGCCTCTGATATGGTTAGGCTTTGTGTCCCAACCCAAATCTTATCTTTAATTTTTAATTCTCATCAATCTTATAATCCCCACATGTCAAGGGAAAGACCAAGTGGAGGTAACTGAATCATGTGTGGGGATGGGGGCAGCTTCCTATATGCTGTTCTTATGATAGTGAGTGAGTTATCATGAGATCTGATGGTTTTATAGGGGGCTTTTCCCCCATTCATTCAGCACTTCTCCTTCCTGCCACCATGTGAAGAAGGTGCCTTGATTCCCCTTCACTTTCCACCATGACTGTAAGTTTCCTGAGGCCTCCCCAGCCATGCTGAACTGAGAGTTGATTAAACCTTCTTTCTTTATAAATTACCTATTCTCAGGCACATCTTTATAGCAGTGTGAGAACAGACTAACACAGCATCTTTTTATAGCATTTGTCTGTGGACATGGATGTTGCTAAATCATTTGTTATTAACTATAAAGATACAGTGGGCTAGAAATCACCTTGGAATATCAGTGATAGACTTCTTGTTGGGTAGTGATAGGCAAAAAAAAAAAAATACTCTTCTATTATTGTCCTGATGAGATTAGTTTTGAGAGCACTTTAAGTTGAATTAAAAATTTGACCTTTATGTGGAGTGGGAGATTACAACGCATTAGAGGTATTTCAAGGATGGTAAATTTATTCAATTTTCTAGTTTCCTTTAGTAATGGGAAATATGATGTAAGACATTCATAATATAAATAATGTATTACACCTTCCACCCTCTGTGTTAAATACATCAAAATATGAGTTGAACAAAATATACTATCGGCATATAAACCCAACAAAATATCATACGTACCATGACATCCGTCCAAGGAGCCATTACTCAGATTTCACTGATTATATCAGAATGACAAGGTATGCTATTTCCCACATATAATTAGGGTACTCTTTTAATTCCAGTGTTCCAAATTTGATTTGGCACAAGTACAAAACAGAGTCTCATTATCATCAATGAGTTTCCTATGTTATCTATTCCTTGCCATTCTGGGGTTTGTATTCTCCTGAGGCATGAACTCAAATTGTCCATATGATATTCACTTCAGAATGCATGAGTACCAGAACTAAGACAATGCTCCAAATCTATTAGGGCTGGCACCAGCAAAGCCAAATGCTGTTGACCCAGATAGTCTAATGTAGAAGATAATATAGCAGTCAAGTTCATGAAAATGAAAAGAGTAGATTTGGAACTGAGGATCAAAAAAGCTGAAAGTCCCAAAAGCTATTTTAGCTAACATCTAGCTAAATAATAGATAGATAGATAGATAATAGATAAATGGAGTGACAGATGGATCGTTCCATTTATCAATTATCTTGTAGGTAATTGATGAATCTATTTATCATTCAATGTAGGTCATTCTATTTATCTAATATCTATCCATTATTCTATTTATCTCTTAATTTATCTACTAATTAATTAGCTATCTATAATAAATAATCTACTAATTTATCTATTAATTAATAGAAAATTAGTAATTTTCTAATGAGTGTTTATTAATAAATAGATAAATTAGTAATTTATTAATTAATAGATAAATAGAATGATAGATATATCTATCTTACATCTATATCCAGATAGAGAGATAGATACATAGATAGATAAAAAATAGATGACAGATAGATGGTATAGATAGATGATAGATAACATATACCTATATTAAGATAGATATGTAGATAAAGCAATCTTACAACCATATCCAGATAGATAGATAGAATGATAGGTGGTGGATATCTAGATCTTGATAAGTAGATAGACATCTTTAGATCTACAAATATAGATGTTGACTTTTTATAGATCAATATAGACATAGATATACAGATATAGATTTACAAATGCATATATTACAGATAGATAGGGAGATACATGCGGAGATAGAAAGATATGTATACAAACATGTGTGTGTGTGTGTGTGTGTGTGTATTTCAAGTAATTATTTTATTACTTTGTGGTTTGATTGTATCTGCCTTATTCAACAATCCTTAGTGGCAAATACATTATAGCTTAATTTTATCCTTTATCCAGAGTAGCTGGATTTCAAGAAAGTTCTCTCTCAAGAACACTTGCCCCACTAGGAGAATGTATATTAATAATTATTTATTATCAGTGGGAAAACTGTGGGTCACTTTTGTTTTGTGTTTTGTGGCAACATTTCTTAGCATATTTTATGACCTATCCATGGGTTAGTCTGATGTGTGGCATTAGGAATATAGCAGATGGTTACTGATTATGGGGTAGAGATACATGCACGTTAATAACTGCAATACATAATAATAACTATTATGATCATGTTGAGACAGACATGAAGCTCACTGAAGGTGTAAAATCAAAAAAAAAAAAGTGATAGGCCAGGTGCAGTGGCTCACACCTATAATCTTAGCACTTTGGGAGGCTGAGGCAGGAGGGTTTCTTGAGCTTAGGAGTTTGAGATCAGGCTGGGCTACATGGTCTCTCCTCTGACTCTACGAAACATTAGAAAATTTAGCCAGGTATGGTGGCATGTACCTGTAGTCCCAGCTACTAGTAAGGCTGAGGCAGGAGGATTGCTTGAGCCCAGGAGACTGAGGTTGCAGTTAGCTATGATTGCACCACTGCACTCCAGCCTGGACAACAGAACAAGACCTGGTGAATGGGACAGGAGATACTCAGAGTGGAAAAGATTTTTTAAGCGGGTGTTAAACAATAGAGAATACATTCTTTTGGGGTACTGAAGACAAGAAGAAGTCTTCTACAGGAAGAATTTCAAGGCACTGAGACACATCTACTGTGCTGTGTTCAGGAACATTTTGCAGCATCTATCATATCGTAGCTCAGAAAGATCTCAGTGCTGGAGTGTTCTATAAGACCTGTAAAAACCGCGAAAAATAACCATTTCCACAACCAGCATCCAAAAGGTGTTTGGGGACTTTTATTTGTTCATTTGCTTTCTTTCTATTTTCTTTTGAAAGTAAGCAGCTTAAAAAATACTAGTGTGAGGCAAAGCGTGGTGGCTCAAACCTGTAATCCCAGAGCTTTGGGAGGGAAAGGCAGCCTCCTGCTTTGAGGCCGGGAATCTGAAACCAGCCTGGGCAACATAGTGATACTCTGTTTCTACAAAACATTTTAAAAATTAAACAGGTGTGGTGTTGAGCATCTGTAGTTCCAACTCCTTGGGAGGCTGAGGCACGAGGCTGGCTTTAGCCGGGAAGTTTGAGGGTACAGTGAGCTGAGATTATACCACTGCACTCCAGCGTGGACAACAGAGCAAAGCCCTGTCTCAAAAACAAACAAACAAACAAACAAATAAAAAACCATACTAGGTGAGTAACACCACAAGAATCAGAGCAGGATCAATGATAGAAATTGAAAAGATTGTCCACAAAAGCCATTGTGGAGACAATAGTGCAATGCAGAGATAACGAATATCTACTGGCAGAGTGAGTGAGTATGGAGTCATGACTGCTTGTGACAGTGTTTTGACATGGGTGGACAAGAAGGGCAGCATCAGCCATCCATCATTACTGGAATCCCATCAAGGAAATTCTTCAGCCCAAAACACAGGTGCCTTAAGACTCACAGACAATAAAGAAATTGAAGTGACTACATCCACTGACATAACTCGGATGCAACCATGTGTGGTTCATGCTCTCATTCGTAGCACAGAATGGATTCCTGACCTTAATTTTGTTTTTCCACTAAGAAAGATTTTATGATTTTTTTACTTTGTTTTTAGTACTTCATGCAATCAGGAATTCAGCACAATTTGGACCACCAGACTAGATAGGCATTAGAGCAGTGGTCTTCAAGTGAAGCCTATTGTGCTCCCTGCCCCCTACCAGGGGACATTTGACAATGTCTGGAAACATTTTTTGTTGTCAATAAAAATGATGGGGTAGGTCCTACTAGCATCTTGTTGGTTGAGGCCACAGATGCTGCTAAACATCCTACATTGCCCAGCATAGCCTCCACCACAAAGGCATATCCGCTTCATAAAAAAGAATGAAATCATGTCCTTTGCAGCAAGAAGGATGCAGCTGGAAGCCATTATTCTAAGTGAATTAATGTGAAAATGGGAAATCAAATACTGCATGTTCTCACTAATAAGTGAGAGCTGAACATTGAGCACACATGAACACAAAGATGGGAACAGTAGACAGCGGGGATTCCAAAAGTAGGGAGAGAAGGAGGGGAGTGTCATTTGAAAAAAAAAAAAAAACTACCTATTGGGTGCTATGTTCACTTTATGGGTGACAGGATGAGTAGAAGCCCAAACCTCAGCATCGTGCAATAAACCCTTGCAACAAACCTGCACATGTAATCCCTGAATCTAAAATTTAAAAATGAAAGATATATTGGCTTCAAATGATGATGATGATGAGGCCGAGAAACCCCGCTCTAGAAGTTGAACAGCTTTTCCGATTGATGCCAAATCACTGATTGCACCCATACAAATTTTTGGAATCTGAGAGACATTAAACTGACCTTAGAGCCCGGCAGCACACGTGAGTGAATTCGACTGAAATACACTCAATCATGTGACCTCTGCAGGTTTCTAACTTTGTGCATCTGTTGCCTAGTGTCTCAATGAAGAATCGGCTTTTGAACTGGGAATGACTGCATTTCTTAGGAGATACTTTTCCTGCTCATTGCTCAGTGCTTTTCGGTAGGGTGGGGACAGATGATTAAAAAAATAAAATAAAACCTACCCCCAAACTTATTTTACACACAAAGATCTTAAGGCAAATAACAAGATCCATTTAGGGCAAATGAAAGTCTGCCTCAGTTCAAGTTCTTTATGTTTCTTTCTTAGCAACAGATAGATCAGAGAATCCACTGATCTATAATAGCTTCCCAAGATGCTGGAAGTCAATATCTAATTTCCAGTTATGCCCCAAGATCAAAAGGGAATGGGAATTGGGCATGGTGGTGAACACCTATAGTCCCACCTACTTGGGAGGCTGAGGCAGGAGAATCACTTGAGCCCCAGGAGTTTGAGGGTGCCTTGAGCTGAGACTGCACCATTGCACCCCAGTCTGAGCAATAGAAATAACATCCTGTCTCCAGAAAAAAGAAGAAGAAGGGGGAGGGAATGGGAAATTCCAAAGAGTATCTGGCTTTGAAGACCTCATTGGGGACAGTATTTCAACAACCTGAATATGTTCAACTATCTTGTTGAGTCCTGCCTCTGTTTACTCTTTTTTTTTTTTTTAATTTGACTCTAAGTTTGGTTTTCTAATTTTTTAAAGATGCATATGTCAACATATATATGTTTTACATGCATATATATAATGGACTTTATATGGTTATACCTAGCTCATATGTTTGGTAGAGTGAAAATTCTATGTAAACTTTTTAGAGACCAAGGGAAAAACTTCTTTGTCTCTAAAGAGTTTCTGAAGGTTCACTGAAAGTCTTTAGAATAAAGACCCATGTCTATACACATTAAATAAATTTCCAAGATACTTAGGAAACTGTCCGTTTTTAGAAAAAGGATTGGACAAAAAGGGCCTGATCTAAAGCTAATGGACTGAGTGGGGAAACCCAGCCAGGCCTGTCTGTCTAGATTCTTCTTGGCTTCTCTGAGCAGAGTTCCCTCCTTCTGGGTGTGGGGCAGGACTCTCTCTGGAATGCAGCAGTTGGGGGGTGGGGTGGGGTAGCATCTTATTACCTACAGTCAAACAAGGTAGGTCAGGGAATTTCTTCATGGCTAATTTTTACACAGAAAGCTAGGGTCATGTTTTAAGGTTTTATGCGTGGCTTTGGGGGAAAAGCGGTTCTGGTTTCTGGGACCTGTCTTGGGGAAGAGGGATTCTAGTTTTTTATGGTGCCTCAAGGGAGAATGTGACCAAGAGACAGGAGGGCAGAAGAAAATCAGAGAGGGCTGCTTCTGTGGCCTTTATTTAGGGTATTGTTTCCTGACTTCCAACAAGTATGTATTTGCTATTGCATTTATCTATTACAAAAACTAGCAGAGCATTCATAAAAGGAGCAAATTTATTTCTGGAAAGCATCAAAGTAGATTTTCTTATGCTTTAAGCTTACTATTTATCCTTCCAAGCTCATTCAAACAGCAAACCCTCTCTATTAATCATTGTTTACTCATGCTTTGACAAATATTAAGTATCAGAAGAGAAATCGAATCTAGATGGATAGTGGAATGGTGTCTCTAAGAGCAAAGGACCTTCATGTTTAACAACAGACAAAACAAAACAAAATTAGCAGATTCGAATAACCAACTTCTTACACTAATCTGCTCAGAATTTTCACTTCTTGCGTCTTTCATTCTTAACAGTCCAGTGAAGTGTTCAGATACCTCCCCCAGTTTGAAGATGTCATAAATAAATCTTGGAATTTGCTAATTACTCTGAGGCTAAAATCTCAGGAGAAAAAGAGATGTAAAACTCCCTTTCTTTCTCTAAGGTAGCCTCTTTGGAGTCACTAAGGTGACACCATGTCCATATGCTCAGATGCTTTGTTTGAAATTAGTGAGACAGACCATCGAAATCTGTGGCTGTTTCTCTCTCCTTAACATCTGTATGAGAATGTGTAATCTGTAATACACTGTTCATTGACTAAACTCTTCATCCAAACTGAAGCAGGAGCGGCCGCGAACAAACCTCTCGAACACCCAACTGGGAAGGAAGTGGCTTTGCATTGGGCCGAGAGTCTCGGCTAATTCGCGTCTCAAGAACCACGCTCCCCGACTAGAAAATCCTGGCCTGTTTTAAAGGCTCAGAATCTTAGAGGGTACACGTGAGAGGGTCGTGATCGATGAGGGAAGCGAGGAGTACGTGACTTAGGTGGGGGTCTAACCGTGATTGAGCAAGAACAACGCCTTCCGGGGAAGATTCCTCCATACCACGCCTGTGATCTATAGACAGGATAGGAACTGGGGTGGGGGGTTTCAGCTTTAACCTCCAGGTCTGGC
>CAUYLG010064212.1:0-78856 GCA_963573385.1 Cacajao melanocephalus | reverse complement strand
TGTGGCTCCTCCGCCGGGAATCTCCCAGTCTGTGGGCAACAAAAATTCGTCTGAAAGTGCGGCGTCCACTCGCTCTCTGCGCTTTCACTGGGAGCTACAATCCTGAGCTGTTGTTAATTGGCCATCTTGGATCTCTCTCCCCTGTCTCTTTTTATATATAGTCTTTGTCTTGAAATCCATTTCGTTTAATATAAGTATAGCAGTTCTTGCTCTTTTTTGGTTTCCATTGGCATGGAATATCTTTTTCTATCCCTTTATTTTCAGTCTATGTTTGTCTTTGTAGGTGAAGTATATTTCTTGTAGGCAGCAGATCAGTGTGTCTTATTCTCTATCCATTCAACCACTCTATGTCTTTTGATTGGAGAGTTTAGTTTATTTACATTTAGTGCTATTATTGATAAGTAAAGACCTACTTCTGCCATTTTGTTATTTGTTTTATGGTTGTTTTGTTGTCTTCTCTTCCTTCTTTCCTGTCTTCCTTTTAGTGAAGGTGATTTTCTCTGGTGGCATGTTTTAATTTCTTGCTTTTCATCTTGTGTGTACCTGTTGTATGTTTTCTGATTTGAGGTTACTGTGAATGTTGTAAATAACCTATTATTTTAAACGGATGATAACTTAACACTGATTGCATAAACAAACTAACAAGCAGGCAAAGAAAAAACTAGTAACAACTCTATACATCGACTTCATGCCCCTGCTTTTTGACTTTTGGTTGTTTCTATTTATATCTATTCATACTGTCTGTATCTTGACAAGTTTTTATAGTTATTACTTTTTATAGCTTCAGCTTTAAGTCTTTCTACTCAGGATATGAGTAGTTTCTATCCCAGAATTACAGCATTATAATATTCTGTGTTTTTCTGTGTACTTAACCATTACCAGTGAGTTTTGTACCTTCAAATGTTTCTTATTGCTCATTAACATCCTTTTCTTTCAGATTGAAGAACTCCCTTTCGCATTTCTTGTAGGACAGGTTGGGTTTTGAAATTTCCTCAGATTTTATTTGTCTGGAAAAGTCTTTATTTCTCCTTTGTTTTTGAAGGATATTTTTGCTGTATGTACTATTCTAGGATAAAACTTTCTTTCCTTGAGCACTTTGAATGTGTCATACTAGTCTCTCCTCGCCTGTAATGTTTCCACTGAGAAGTGTGCTGCCAGATGTATTGGAGCTCCATTGTATTTTATGTCTTTTCTCTTGCTGCTTATAGGATCCTTTCTTTATCCTTGACCTTTGGGAGTTTGATTATTAAATGCCTTGAGGTAGTCTTCTTTGGGTCAAATCTGCTTGGTGTTCTATAACCTTCTTGTGCTTGAACATTGATATCTTTCTCTAGGTTTGGGAAGTTTTCTGTTATTTTCCTTTTGAATAAACTTTCTGCTGCTCTCTCTCTCTCTCTCTGCCTCCCTCCCTCCCTCCCTCTCTCCCTCCTTTCAAAGTTCAGTAATTCTTACATTTGCCCTTTGAGGCTATTTTCTAGATCTTGCAGATGTGCTTTATTCTTTCTTATTCTTTTTTTTTTTTCTCTTCAGACTGTGTATTTTCAAATAGCCTGTCTTGAAGCTCACTAATTCTTTCTGCTGCTTGATCAATTCTGCTGTTAAGAGATTCTGATGCATTTTTCAGTATGTCAGGTACATGTTTCAGCTTCAGATGTTCTGCTTGCTTCTTTTTAGTTATTTACATATGTTTGTTAAAATTATCTGATAAGATTCTGAATTCCTTCTCTGTTACCATAAGTTTTGTTGAGTTTCTGCAAAACACTATTTTGAATTCTCTGTCTGAAAAGTCACATCTCTTTCTCTCTGTAGTTGGTCACTGGTGCCTTACTTAGCTCATTTGGTGAGGTGATGTTTTCCTGGATGGTGTCAATGCTTGTGGATGTTTGTGGTGTCTGGGCATTGAAGAGTTACGTATTTGTTTTGGTCTTCGCAATCCGGACTTTTTAGTACTCATCCTTCTTGGGAAGGCTTTCCGTGTATTCAGTGGGACTCAGGTATTGTGATCTCAATCTTTCATCACTGCAGTCATGTCTGTATCAGGAGGCATCCTAAGCCCAGTAATGCTGTGGCTTTGGCAGACTCACACAGGTACTGCCTTGGTGATCTTAGGTAAGTTTCTGGAGAATTCCCTGGATTACAAGGCAGACACTCTTGTTCTCTTCCCTTACTTTCCCCCAAACAAATGGAGTCTCTCTCTCTGTTCTGAGCTGCTTGGAGCTGGAGGATGGGTGACACAAGCACCCCTGTGGCCATCACTACTGGGACTGTGCTTGGTCATCCTCAGAGCCAGCAGCATAGCACTGGTTCTCACCCAAAGTCTGTGGTGACCACTGGCCTGGCTACTGCCTGTATTCACTAAAGGGCCAAGGGCTCTAAAATAAGCAAGTGGTAAATCCATCCAGGCTTGCATCCTTGGAATCAGGATGTGAGTTAGCCCAGTCTTGAGCAGGTCCAGAGATACCATCCTGGAGCCAGCACCTGGTGTCAGGAACCTTAGGAATCTACCTGGTGTTCTATTCTCCTGCAGCTGAGCTGGCACCCAAGCCACAAGACAAGGTCCTTCCTATTCTTCCATCCCTTCCCTCAAGCAGAGGAGTCTCTCTCACTGGCTACCACTACCCCAGGCCCATGGCAAGTCCTGCCTGGCCGCCACCGATGTTCACTCAAGATACAAGGGCTCTTCAGTCAGGTGAATGCTGTTAGGCCTGGGTCTCTCCCTTCAGGCCAGTGGTCTTCCCTCTCACCCAGGGCAGACCCAGAACTACTGTCCAGGAGCCAAGGCCTGGAACCGGGGTCCCCAAAATCCCACTTGTTGCTCTACCCCATTGTGGCCAAGCTGGCACCCATGCTATAAGACAAAGTCCCCTTTACTCTTCCTTTTCCTTTCCTCAAGCAGAAGGAATCCCTGTAGCCACCATAGCTGGGAATGTGCTGGGTTGCACGTGAGATCGCACAGCTCTGAGTCTTACCTAAGGTCCACAGCAAGTGCTACCTGGCTGCCACTGCTGATTATTCAGTGCTCAAGGGCTCTTAAATCAGCAAGGTGATGAAATCTTACAGCACTGGGTCCTTCCGTTCAAAGCAGTGAGTTTCCTTCCAGTCTAAGGTGTGTCTAGAAATGTTGTCCAGGAGCTAGTACCAGGAATGGGGACCTCAGTACTCTGCCCAGTGCCCTATCCTACTGTGGCTGATCTGGTATCCAAGTTTCAAGACAAAGTCCTCTTTACTCTCCCCTCTCCTGTCTTCAAGCAGAAGGAAGGAGTGTGTTCCAGACTTGCAAGCCGTGCTGCTGGGGTTGGGGGAGGGGTTACATAGTCGCTCCCTTTGCTTCTCTGGCTGGTATCTCACTAGGTTGCATGCACCCCAAGTCTACTGGTTCCAAGTCCAGCACAGCACCAGGACTTGCTCAGGAGTTACAGACCTTGTGGCCTAGAGTGCCTTTTAAGTTTATTTAGGACCCCGAAGAGCTTTAGCTCACAGTGGTGAGGCTAGCCAGAACAGGGGCTCCAGCTGCTGAGATGGATGATTTGCCTCTGGCTAGGGCTGCTGTAAGTGCTCCCTCCATGGGTGCTGGCTGAGTTCTGCCCCATGTTTCTTTCCACTGTGATAGGACAGCAAGGAGTTCCAGTGCAAAGTCCCACAATCACTGTACCCTCCTTCCCAGAAACACACAGGTTTTTCTCTCTGTGCCCATGTGGCTGCTGCTGGGGAATGAGGGAAGGCTGGCACAAGCAATTCGAGACTGCCTTTCCTACCCTCTTCAGTGCCTCCTTCCTTGATGTGATGTTAAAACCAGGTGTTGTGATAGTTCACCTGGATTTCAGTTCTTACGAAGATGCTTTTTTTTTATGTGGCTAGTTGTTCAATTTCGTGTTCCTGCAGGGATGACACTTGCTGGAGGTTTCTATTCAGCCTTCTTGCTCTACTTCATCCTCTGTGTTGGCCATTTTTATCTGACAAAGCTGTGGCTTTTCAGTCCCACCCCCAGTTGAGTCCACCCACTGGGGCAGCAAAGCTGCTGATTTTCCAGCCAGACTTTTCCTGATAAAACTAAGGTCTCACTGAGCTATTAAGGACAGAAGTAGTCTCAGGCAAAAAGGCCAAAGCCTGCTCTACTTACTGCCAAGCTCTAGCAGTTTTTCAATATTAAATTTTGTTTAATTTATTGCTTCTCTTTGATTATTTCCCAGATTCCTAAAATGGTTGTTTGTTGACAATTTTGTCCAGTTTTATACTTGAGTTTTGCAGAAATGATTTGTCAACCCATTATACCTGCAAGCCTGGCTTCTATCGGTTACAGTTTTTTCATGGTCCGCTTTTTAACCTTGGCTAGTATTCTGATTTCTAGATCTTTGGCTGGCTCTTTTTATGTCCCTAGTCTCTGGCCACTCTCCCTTTCAAGTCCCTGTTCTGGTCCTGGCTTCTAAAAACTCTGGGTCCCTGTGCTTTCCCTTGGCTTAAGTGGTGATTACCACTTCTACCTCTTAGGTTTCCATCTGACCATCCCTGCTCTCTGCCCTTCAAACCTTCCTGTAATATGCACCTGCAAAAATCACTGGAGATTATCAACTTTAAGGGGTAGGCCTGAAGCTTAATCTCTCCCCTACCTATTCATGACTCCAGTCAAAAGCACAAAGGAAAAAAGCAGAAGGCTTTAGAACTGCTTCGAAAAATGTAGATAATGGCTTAAAGCCATTTGTTCCACTGTCTTTGGTTCTTTCCTCTCATCACATTATTTCTCAGTCCACCTATCCTATTTCATTCCCAATCTAAATTATTCAATATTTTTAGATTCAGGCTTCTTAAATCAAATGACTCAAATCTGATGACTTTGGCAAATAATTGCCAGTATCCCTATGACCATCTACATGTAATATGGTAGTCACAGATCTATGTAATCTTTAATATTTAATATTTGCTTCAGATCAATTCAACTCTTTTTTTAAAAGAAATCTGTGGAAAATTCAGGGTTTCACCAATTTTTTGGTGAATTTTCAGGGTCTTCTTAGGGGCTTCTGTATATTGGCAATCTAGCCAGTCTAATTCTTCGATTTCAAAATGTCATTTTTCTTTTTTTTTTTGAGATGGAGTCTTGCTCTGTTGCCAGGCTGGAGTGCAGTGGCACAATCTCGGCTCACTGCAACCTCCACCTCCTGGGTTCAAGCGATTCTTCCACCTCAGCCTCCTGAGTAGCTGGGACCACAGGCGAGTGCCACCACGCCCGGCAAATTTTTGTATTTTTACTAGAGATGGGGTTTCACCATGTTGGCCAGGATGGTCTTGATCTCTTGACCTCGTGATCCGCCCTCCTCAGCCTCCCAAAGTGCTGGGATTATAGGCATGAGCCACCGCGCCTGGCCCGTCATTATTCATTTAGGTGTGTAGGAAGGCCTGGGTTAGTAATTGAAAAACTCCTAAATGTGTTATCTTTAATATCATCCTAGGATACTGATGAACTGTCAGATTCTAATAGTCTTAACTATTTCTAATATTTTATTCATGCCTTAGAAATATACTGGCTAAGTTGTGGGCTTAGGCAAACTGAAATTTTTGTAGTTTTCTTCTCTGTCATTGAAAAACAGATACCTCTTTAACAAGGGTATTAAATTGGTTAATTTCGAGGGAAAGTTCTCCAGAAATGAAAATCAGCGCAATCCTTGTAATTCTTGTTTCCTCAGACTACATGTCTATTTCAGGGAAATAACATTTAGAAATTTAAGGTCTTCTTTGCATAGTAAAGTGATATGAGTCAATTCCTTTTCTTTTTTTTAAAGGAAACATCTGGCTTGTCCTTTTCAGGCATTGTAGAGAATTTTAGCCTCGCGATACTCATTGGCTTTAATTGACATCTTTTAGGCCTGAGAATTCATGAGTTAATCGAGCGGGGATGATTCTGGAGTAGCTCCACTAAGCTAGTTTACTTTGAACAGCACATCATGATTATATTTTTCACAAAGCCCTGAAATAACATTTTGCTTCTTTGTGGGTATAGGAGATAAATACCCTTTATCTTTCATTCTCATGGAATCTATTTTAGCTGCACTAATGTGCATTTAGAAGTTTCTAAGGCGATGGGAAATGTCAGCAAGAATGAAATTAATTGGGTGGTCATCCCTGAAGGTACATATTTAGGGTTTGATTCACAGAATTGTCACTTCTACAGCTTGCTTAAAAATAGAGGATTTACTTACTGGTCGGCTTGAGTTGAAAGTAATTTCTTTCCCTCAGGATCACCTTCTTTGACAGAAATTATTTTAAGCCAGCTTCACTGTTAATTCACTCTTATTCTACTGTGACCAAACATGTCTGAATTCCCTATCTTTTTAAAAATATGTAAAAATACATTAAATGTCTTTATAAATTATGTTCCTGCCCAGAACTTTTGTTTGCAAAAGCATTATCTATAGCATGGAATGGGAGTGATATACTCTGCAGGATATTAGTAAGAAAGTAATAAATATGCTATGGCTTTTCCGTTCCATATGCCCTAGAGTATCTGTAAGCGTTGATAAGAAAAATGTAAAACTTTACCCTGATGTATATCTATTTTATATGGTCCAAAGAAATAGGAGTACCAATGTTTTTTCCTTCAGAATATTCTATTTTGGTATTATATTCCTTTTATATATCTCATTCTCCAGTATAATTTCATCCCCATTATTTTGGGATTTTATTTTTCTATGAGATCTCTCCCTACCTTATCCACTAAATCCCTTCTCAAACACAGACTGCAGAAGCACCCTAAAGACATAGTAAGAAGAATTTAAAGCACTTGAATGATATTTTCTGTTTATTCAAGTGGATGTATACATAGCAATAAATTCATTTTAATGGATTTAGTGATCTTCTGCTCAGCACATACCATTTGGACAACAGTCAAAGCCCATAAGCAATGTAAAATCTTGTTGGGAGATAAGTTATGCAAACTCAGATGCCTTCAGGGGCCAGTCAGTTAACAAATGGTTGACCTACATGGGTGTAAACAACAGGGAGTGGTGGGGACTATGGAAAACTAATGACACACACCACTTAAAGGAATTCCAATTCAATAATTTGTTAATCCATTGTGTTGGGCAAGCAAAACAGTTTCCTGGGAAGGTTCAGCCTATTGGGTTGGACTTAGTCTGTGGATAGCCAACTTTTTAGCATTCCATTTTTCTATTGCTGTGTGACAAACCTCCCCCAAATTTAGAGTACTGAAACAACAGTAATTATTTATTTTTATCTCTCATGCTTCTGGGGGTCAGTAGGCTCAGCTGCATGGTTCTTGTGTCGGGTCTTTCTTTTCTTTTCTTTTCTTTTTTTTTTTTTTTTTTTAGACAGAGTCTTGCTGTCACCCAGGCTGGAGTGCATTGGTGTGATCTCTGCTCACTGCAACCTTCATCTCCCAAGTTCAAGCGATTCTCCTACCTCAGCCTCCTGAGTAGCTGAGATTATAGGTGCCCACCATCACACTCAGCTAATTTTTGTAGTTTTAGTAGAGATGGAGTTTCACCATGTTGACCAGGCTGGTTTCGAACTCCTGACTTGAGGTTATCTGCCCACCTCAGCCTCCCAGAATGCTGGGATTATAGGTGTGAGCCACTGCACCTGGCCATTTGTAGTCTTGTAGTTACAGTCAGATAGTGGCTGAGGCTGAAGTCATATGGAAGGCTCTCTCATGTATCTAGTGGTTGATGCTGACTGTTGACTAGAATATCTACATACGTCCTCTTCATGTATGTTGGGTTTCTTTACAGCATGTTGATTGATAAAGAAACGTCAAAGAACAGCTTTCCTGAGAAAGAGAGAGGGAGGGAGAGAGGGTGTGCTTTTATGCATCAGGGGGAGATTGTATCACCTTTAATTACCTAGCCTTGGAAGTCACATCGTCATTTCTGCTGCCTGTTATTCTTTAGAAGTGAGTCATTAAGGCTAACCCATAATCAAGGGGAGAGGAATTTAGATTCCATCTCTTAATGGGAGGAGTGTAAAAAAGTTTGCAAACACATATTAAAACTAGCACATGTAGCCTTACATTAGAGAATAGTAAAACTAAATATATAATAAACTTGGATGTAATAAGGGAGATACACAAAATGTTTAACAGCTGGTTTGGCATGGGCCCTGAACAAATAGAAGAAATAACAGCATCAACAACTGGTAGGATCTACTGGTGCAGCTGCTTCATATTAGCTCTGGGTATTACCAAGGCTCCAAACATGCCCTAGAGTCAGTAAGAGCCCTGGGAGGTCAGGAATGGTAAGATCATGTGTCTGAAATAAGATGTTTTAGTTATTCTTGTTGAAGCTTCAGAAGCCCCATTAAGGTCTAGTTTCAGAGATTGGTTGTTTGATTGGTTTGATTTGTCTACCTTTGTCTACCAGCAGTTAGGAACATTTTCCCTGCATGGCCCTTACCTGAATGTTTTAAAAGTTTGTTATTTTAAAGACAGGGGAGTTGGGAAGGACAGAAAGAGAAGGGACAAGCTCTAGGAATACACATCATCTTTTGTATATATTATGATTAAGTCTAATGTTACTTAGTAGCCAAGGCACCTGGATTTTCTCCTCTTGACCTACAAATTTTGGGTTCTTTGGGTAGTATACTAGTTTCTTGTTGCTATGTAACAAACTCCTATAAACTTAGCAGCTTAAAACAACACAGATTTATTATCTCACAGTTCTCTATGTCAGATATCTAGGGTAGCTTGGTGTTTTCTCTGCTTTAGATTTCATAAGGCTGAAATTAGAGTGTCAGCTGGCTGGGCTTTCATGGGGAGACTCTGGGAAGAATTCCCTTCCAAGAGGATTCAGGTTGTTGGCAGAATCCAGTTCTTTCTGGTTGTAGGGCTGAGGTCTTTACTTCCTTGCTGGCTGTTGCCTGGAAGCCAGTCTTTGCTCTCAGAGGCCTTTATCTAGTCTTCACACATTGCACCTACATCTTAGAGCCAGCAGCGTGTCAAATCCTTCTCACCCTGGACTTGCCCTGACTTCCTGCTCTGCAGTATCTCCTCTGACTTCCTCGTCTGTTGCATCTCTCTGATTCCAGCCAAACAAGGTTATCTGCTTTGAAGGGCTTGTGATTAGATTGAGCCTACCTGAATATTCCAGGATAATCTCTCTATTTTAAGGTCCTTAAGCTTAATTATACCTGCAAAGTCCTCCTTACTATGTAATGTATCATATTCATAGGATCCAGGGATTAGGACTTGACCATCATTCTACCTACTACAGGTAGCAAAATTAGGTCAATAGAGGTGCTTTGCCCTCACTTGTTTCCTCAGGAAACTAGGCCAACCAGCAAGTTTATGTTAAACACTAGGGCTTCATTGAAATACCCTAAATTTGAAGGAAAAGAATATGCGTTTTATGGAAATATGTCCAGGTTTCAGTTTTGAAAAGACAGGAGGTGCTCTTTCTTGATTTCCAGTAATAACTTCAGTATAATATAATGCTTAGGAGAACTAGTTAAAAGTTAGACAGACCAGACCTTGTACAAGTACATAATGCTCCTAAGTCTCGTTATCTTCATCTGTGAAATGGGCTCATAATTCCTATGTTGCTGTGGGGAAAAAGTAATGAATAGAATGTGCTTAGGACATAGTGAGTGCTCAATGAATGTTAGCTAATAATATGATAACAGAATGACATATTCATAGACTTCTTTATAGTTGGGGAGAAGGTATGAGTTTACCAACTAGTATTAACAATTGCGTTTCCTATTTGTTTCATGTTAACCTGATATAAATTAGTTTGTTAGTCTGACATAATTATCCTATTAGACATAAATAAGTAAAACAATTGTTCTTGAAAGGGATTTATACAAGTATTTTTTTCTTTCTTTCCTTTTTAATTTTTTTAGAGACAGAGTCTCACTATGTTGCCCAGATTGGACTCGAACTTCTGGGCTCACACAGTCCTCTTGCCTCAGCCTCCCAAGTAGCTGGAACTATATTTGCATGCCACTGCTGGACTTGAGAGTTGATTTTTAGCAGTTTAGCTTAAGATGAATCGCTTGGTTTTATTCATAACAAGCAGTTACTGAAACTCACAACCATCTAAGTCAGGGGTTGGCCACAGTCGCCTGTGGGCTAAATTTCACCTGCTGCCTGTTTTTGTATGGGCCATGAACTAAGAATGAGTTTTAGAGATAAATGTTTGCAGTTGGTTTGATGATGGTGAAGCACTAACTTCGTTTGGTTTTTTGTTTTTATTTTTTAATTAAAATAATTTTTGTGGGTACGTAGTTGTAAATATTTATGGGGTACATGAAATATTTTGATTCAGGCCTGCATAATCATTACATCATGGACAATGGGAGCATCCATCCTGTCAAGCATTTGTCCTTTGTGTTACAAACAACCCACTTATACTATTTTAGTTATTTTAAAATGTACGATTAAATTATTGACTATAGTCACCCTGTTGTGCTATCAAATACTAGGTCTTATTGATTCTTTCTAACTACATATTTTTTGTACCTATTACCCATCCCCTCTTCTCCCCCATTCCCCTACTGCCCTTCCCAGCCTCTGGTAACCATCCTTCTACTGTCTATCTCCATGAGTTCAATTGTTTTGGTTTTTAGATCCCACATATATGTGAGGACATGCAATGTTCGTTTTTCTGTGCCTGGCTTATTTCACTTAACATAATGACCTCTCGTTCCACCCATGTTGTTGCAAATGACAGGCTCTCATTCTTTTTATGGCTGAAGAGTACTGCATTGTGTATAAGTACCACATTTTCTTTATTCATCTGTTAATGGACACTTAGGTTGCCTCCAAATCTTGGCTATTGTGACCAGTGCTGCAACAAACATGAGAGTGCAGATATCTCTTTGATTATTTTCTTCCCTTTGGGTATATACCCAGCAGTGGGATTCTGGATCATATGGTAGCTCCAGTTTTGGTTTTTAGAGGAACCTCCAAATTGGAGAAGCATAATTTTGAATCCCAATTAAGCAAAATGTTATCTCACCCCAAAATAATTTCATTATTCTCATTAATAGGCCTGTATTAGAAATCACTGTACTCAGCTGGGTGCAGTGGGTCACGGCTGTAATCTCAGAACTTTGGGAGGCCGAGGTGGGTGGATCACTTGAGGTCAGGAGTTCGAGACCAGCCTGGCCAACATACCGAAACCCTGTCTCTAAAAGAAAAAAAAAAAAAGAAATAATTGTACTTGATTACTATTATATTTTAAAAATTTCATCAATAAAATTAATGGACACTTTGCTTTTAAGTACCTACATAATATCCTTGATTTTGCCTCTTTGGCTGCAAAGCCTGAAATATTTATGATCTTACTCTTTACAGAGAAAACTTTGCTGACTGCTGATCCAAGTAAACTATTGTGCATTTAAGATTTGGGTGTAGACTCCTGTTAGATACAAAAGATCCTTAAGATGTCCTAACGCAGTGCCTTAATTTTATAGCTAAAACCAAACCCCAGGAAGGTAGGTGACTCTTCCCACACAACTCAGCTAGTTAGTGATAGAGGCAGTATACTTTCCACTGGAGCAGGCAGACCCTCTGGGTAGCATAGTTGAACTTTATTCATCTGTCTTTAAATGGACCTCTGTGTTGTCACCAATCCAAATCTTTTTGATGGACAGGTCAGAGGTGATGCAGCGTAGAAACACAGTTGTCCAATCAACTGATTGAATAGGGCCCGGAAAATACATAATTGCTGTGTTTCCCTTTGCAGGGTGAGCCCTTTAGGTTTTAGAATTTCTCATTAAAACTTTTTCAAAAGCACTGGTGTGCTGACTTTTTTTTCTGTTAAGTTAGTAACAATAAATAACTGGGTATGTTAATACATTTTCATTGAGCCGTGTTCAGTTTAGAATGAGATTGTTCATTGAGCAGTACAGCAACCCTAAACTGAGGGAATAATTTCCCCTCATGTGCAGCCTCCCCATTGTTCCATGGTTATCTGCTAATAAACCTAGCCATGCTGTGTTTGTCTCTGCTTCCCTCCTGCCTGTATAATGATGATTACTTTCTGGCATTTGTTTATTTTTCCACAGGTGGTTTACAAATCCAACGACTGTCAATGCCTTCTACAGCGCATCCACCAACCAGATCCGTGAGTACTGGCTCCTTGTCTCCTTGGTAATGTGGTATAAAATGGAAGGGACTCTTCCATGACTATGGTGGAGGGTAAGACATTCTTTATTTGCCCCAAAAGTGGCAGGGTATGCTGGTGAAGGAAGGTTGTTTTCCTACCTATATGCCAAATTTTCCTCACTCTCTTCAGCTTACTAGTTTTCTTTTTTTTAAAGTTTTATGTCACCATTGATTAAAAAAAATCAGCTACAGTAAATTAAACCAATGAAATTTGCCATGAAAAGGAGCAAGTTTCCACTTTCTTCTTATAATGGCCTTACTGATTTTGTCCATACCACTTTGTTTATTCATAGGATTGGTGGGGAAAACAGCAGGTAACTGAGCAGGTTGTAGAACTTAAGAGGACCATCTGTATGTAAGAAAGAAGCTTGGAAATATTCTTATTAATGCTAGGATGTTATGTCTTGAGGTTTTCTACTTACATGTATCAGGTACATGCAATTAAAAATGCCATGATAAACTTAAAACATTATTATTTTTATTATTTTTTCAAGACAGAGTCTCTCTCTGTCACCCAGGCAGGAGTTCAGTGGTGCGATCCTGGTTCACTGCAACCTCTGCCTCCCGGGTTCAAGTGATTCTTGTGCCTCAGTCTCCTGAGTAGCTGGGACTATAGGTATGCACCACCATGCCCAGCTAACTAAGTTTTTAAATTTTATTGTATTGTTTGTAGAGATGGGGTTTTGCCATGTTGGCCAGGCTGGTCTCAAACTCCTGGCTTTAAGTGATTTTCCAACCCTGGCCTTCCAAAATGTTGGAATTACAGCCATGAGCCACTGTACCTGGCCTTAAAAATTATTAAGATCTGATTGGCATAAATTAAAAGTCTGACAGCATCCAGCCTTGGCAATGAGGACACATACTCCTGCTGGTGGAAAGATACATTGGCTCATCCACTTTGTAGGGCAATTTGACACTATCTCGAAAAGCTGAAGATGTGCATGCATACCTATGACCATCATCTGTGCTTCTGGAATGTGCTCTGCTGCTGTGATTCTTGAAATGTGGTCATTGAACCTGCAGTAATAGCATCATGGGGGATCTTGTTAGAAATGCAAATTCTCAGGCCCCACCTTAGATCTATTGATCAAACTTTGGTGGTGGAGCTCAGAAATCTGTTGCAATAAAAACTGCAGGTGATTGTAGTATATGCTACAGTTTGGGAACAGCTGTCCTAGAAAACTCTTGCCCAAGGCATAAAGAGGCTCATGCAAAAATGCTCATAACAGTATTATTTACAATAGTAGAAAAAGCAAAATAACCTACCTGTTCCTCTGTAGGAAGATGAATCAAACGTAGCATATTCTCACAAAGGAATACCATACAGCAGTGAAAAATAAGCAACACATATTAAAATGGATGAATTTTACAAGTATTAGGTTGTGCAGAAGAAAACACCTTGGGAAAATATATCAAGTGTGATACTATATGAATGAAGTTGAAAATCATGCAGAACAATTCTACACATTGTTTGGAGGTCCATCCATTTGTAGTTTAAGTGTAAAAACATTCATGAGAATGACAAACACCAAATTCTGGTTAGTGGTGGTTTGTCTTGGGGAGGGTGGGCCACTCCCACTCAAATCCGTACTGGTTTCTCCTCATCTCCCGTATCTCTTAATGATGGTATGCCCCAAGGCTCAGTCCTTGCACCTTTTCTGTTCTCTTCTCTCCATCTTTGCTCACTTGCTTGGTGATAACGTCTAATCTCACGGTTTTGATCACATTTCTACGATGTTGAATGCAGGGGATGGAATTTACCACTCTTGTTCATACCACTACCATTTCCCACCTCGATTATGATAATAGCCTCCGCATTGGCCTCCCTGCTTTTGTTTTACCCACCTTCAGTCTATTCTAAATATAATATTGTAGTGATTTTAAGATGTTTTGCAATCACATTGTGTCACTCTTTTGCATCCCATCTCACTCAGAGGAAGAGCTATTTTTTTTTTTTTGAGATGGAGTTTCACTCTTGTTGCCCAGGCTGGAGTGCAATGGCCTGATCTTGGCTCACTGCAATCTCTGCCTCCCGGGTTCAAGCAATTCTCCTGCCTCAGCCTCCCGAGTAACTGGGATTACAGGCATGTGCCACCACACCTGGCTAATTTTGTATTTTTAGTAGAGACGGGGTTTCTCCATGTTGGTCAGGCTGGTCTCGAACTCCCAACCTCAGGTGATCTGCCCGCCTTGGCCTCCCAAAGTGCTGAGATTACAGGCTTGAGCCACTGAGCCTGGCCTAGCCAAATTATTTCTAATGGCCTTGAGGCCTGTGATCTTTCTGCCTGTGCCTCCTACTACTTTCCCTCTTCCTTCCTCCTCCTATTCTAGCCACGCTGGCCTCCTTTGTGTTTGTAGAGCACATCTGACACACGCTGCTCTTGGGGGGTTTATACCTGGGGTTCGCTTTCTCTTGGAAAACTTCCCCAAGTGACCTGCCAGGTTTATGCTCCCCTTTCCTTCAAATCTTTATTCAAAGGCCAGGCCATCTTCTCAGTGAGGCATCCTGCCTTCTCTCTGGCTAGTCGGCCAGTCTGTCATGGGTCGTCCATGCTGGCTGCTGTTCCTACAGGACTCTGGTCAGACGGGACAGCCCGAAGGCTGTGGCTGCTCACTACCAGCTGACACATCTTCTTAGAGCCGCCCTCGTGTGGCCACTATTAGGAATGGCAGTCTCTGCCCGACTTAGAGAAATGAACAGAAAGGAGGAAGACAAGCAGATGGTGGGAATTTTTTATTTATACATTAATTTACATAACCAAGTAAGTTGTTAAATATTTTGAATGTCACTTCTTACTATATAAATATTCATTATCATGAAAGTATCATTGCTTTCTTAAGGTCCTAAACGCCAACTTGAGAACTAAGTTGCATAACTTATATGGGAACTTACGATACTTGAGTTATTAATTATAACTAATACTTACAATAGTTAATTTAATATATTCTTAGTTATAATTAATTGTAATTAAATTTAGAATATTCTGTTGGGCAATAGAAATTGTCTAGATTATTCACCTAAAAACATTTTATTGTCTAATATTTGGTACATGCGAAAGAACATATGTAACATTTTGGCACATGTAAGTTATAAAGAATTTATGATAACATGACAAAATCAATATGTGCCTATGAGGCTCTCACCCAATCAGGAACCATCCCTCCCTCTCACCCCAGAGGTAACACTCTTGTGATTTGAGTGTTGATTTTTTAAAAATAAAACTTTATTTCTATAGGTATCCCTAAACAACATTTTGTTTATTTTTACTTGTTTCTTAGTATAATAAAAATGGCATCTTACCGTATGCAATCTTAAACAACTGTGTTTTTTCAGTCAACATGTTTTTAGGATTCGCCCATGTAGCATGTGGTGGTAGGTTGTTTTCATGTTCACTGCTGTATAATATTTCATTTCATGACTGTACCCCTAGATTGTTTATTCTTCTATTGTCTGACCTATGTGTCCCCGCACCTAGGCTTTTGCTTATGAACAGTGCTGCTCTGTATGTTCTTGTGAATATTTCTTGAAGCAAGTATCTGAGGGTATACACCCAGGAGTGGAATTCTTGGCTGGTAGGAAGAAGTTATCTACCAGATAACATCAGATGTTTTCCAAAGCTGGTGTTCTAAAGTACAGAAGTGTTTCTGTTGTTCCTCGTTTTTATCAACTCTTGGCATCGGTAGACTTAATTTTCACCAGTCTAGTGAGTCTAAGAGATCAGCTCTTACGAAAGAAAAGCCATTGTTTCTACATTCACTTTAAAATGTCAGTGAAGGCTCACTTCTCCTTGGGGGACTTAAGTGTGTCTAATAATAGTTCCATCTCCAGGGTTCACCCCTGCTCAGCCTTTTTCTTGTCTGGGAAGGGCTAATCCTATCAGAGGTTTACTGAGGAAGAAGCCATTTCAGGGTAACACAGTGGTTTTGTGAAAGCTCTTGGGCAGAGGGGTTTTAAAACTAACCATTTGAAACAGTATTTTAATTAAGAGATTCAAGCTGTTTCTGTTTTCCTAATGACCACTGCTTGCTCTCATTGTAAATTATATTCCCGGGTAAGATGACAAGGAATCCTTTGGGTGACTTTTTTTCCCCTCTCTCCTTTCTGATTTTCTGGACTAAAAATTAAGACAGGTGGAGTTTCTTCTTGCACATTTCCCCACTGGGTTTCCCGGGACTTCCCCCACCCTACAACTGCCTTCCTTTTGCTTCACTGAAGAAGTGAAAAATTGAGGTGATTCTCTAAAATGAACATCTTTATTGATTAGGGGCTGATTCTGACAGCATGTGGCCATCTGTTTAATTGGGTTTTACATCTAAGATGTAACTATACTTAGTAACGTGATTTATGACAATTTCATTCAGCTCCCATTATCATTTTCTGATTTATGCCACTTAAATCTGCTTCTGCTCACAATAGAGACTTGAGCAGAAAATAGAAAAACCTGTAGTTTATTTCTTTCAAATCCATGTCTTTGTGTGGAACCCTGTGATTTATGGCCATCTTTCAATGTTAGATTTTTACAGGGTGGTTATAGCTTCTTATGTTTCTTCCCTTGTCAAGCTGGGTAGCAACGTCTCCAGACATGGAGCACAGTGTGAAATTATAATGATTTAAATCTGCTGTATAAGGAGTTATACTCAGTAGCTGTCATAGAATTTAATTATATTTGAATTAACAAGGTGGTTAAAAAGGAAAACAAGGATCTGTGATGACCGGTGCCTAACCCTAAGTTTGCGATAACTGTGACGCTGATCTCACTGCTTCTCAGAGGGGCAAGGTAAGAACATGGATCAGAGATCTAGTTTGTATGGCCTGAGTTGAGGTTTTTATCCTTCCAGACAACTATTGTCCTGTCTGCCACATGTTGAGGTTATCTAGCCCTAGCGTTTTAGGGGAGGATTTAAGGATATGAATTTGTAAAGTGCCAGCACATTGCCAGGCTCAGGGCTTGTATATTTAAACCTGGCATGCCAGGAATCCCTGTGATAACCATTGTGTCACAGGACAAACAGCAAAATATAAAGATTGATAGGGGGAATTATTTTAAACTTTTGCCCTCAAGAGATTTTAGGGTGGGCGTAGTGGCTTACGCCTGTAATCCCAGCACTCTGGGAGGCTGAGGCAGGTGGATTGGCTGAGGTTGGGAGTTCGAGACCAGCCTGGCCAACACGGTGAAACCTCATCTCTACGAAAAATATAAAAATTAGGCAGGCATGGTGGCAGGTGCCTGTAATCCTAGCTACTGGGGAGGCTGAGGCAGGAGAATCACTTGAACCCAAAGGGTGGAGGTTGCAGTGAGCTGAGATTCTGCAACTGCAGCCTGGGTGACAGAGTAAGACTCTGTCTCCAAAAAAAAAAAAAAAAAAAGAGAGAGATTTTAAATATTAAAACAATATTTTTGAATAAAGCATAACCAATTTGGAAAAGTGTTTGACAGTTTGCTGATATCTCCTATTACCCAGAAATTCCACTCCCAATAAAATAAGCAGATCTTTATGCCCAACAGAAGAAGAGGTAAATGACTGAATCTTACACAACCATGAAAAAACAAACTGCTCCACATTATAATATGTATGTGTGCCACTGAGTAAATGCTGAGTAATAGAAGCCAGGTATAAGACCACATACTGTTCTGTTTCATATGTATAAAGTTCAGGAACAGGCAAATAAATCTATATGATAGAAGTTAAAATAATGATTACTTTTGTTGGGGGGTATTGACTGAGACGGAGCCTGTGACACATTCTTTATCTTGATCTGAGAGATGGTTACACAGGTGATGCAAGAATAAAAACTCACCGTGTTCTATCATTAAGATTTGTGTCTGGGTGAGTATAATGGCTCACGCTTGTAATCCCAGCATTTTGGGAAGCCAGGGTGGGAGGATCGCTTTAACTCAGGAGTTCAAGACCAGCCTGAGCGATATAGCAAGACCCTGTGTCTACAAAAACAAACAACAAAGAATTAGCCAGGTGTGGTGGTGTGTGCTTGTAGTCTCAGCTACTCTGGAGGCTAAAGTGGGAGGATTGCTTGAGCCCAGGGGTTTGAGGCTGCAGTGAGATATGATTATACCACTGTACTCCATCCCGGGTGACAGAGCAAGATCCTGTCTTTAACAACAAGAAAATTTTTATCTCTTTACTGTATGTTAAGTAACACCTCAAAATAAATAGGAACACCATTCCTTTTCTCCATAAAAATGTTTGGAACAGCATATAGTATGCATGGACATCTTGAGCTAATAATAGCTTGCCTCAGGCTAAGTCTCTAGAGGGGTAGACCAGGGATTGGCAAACTTTTTCTGTGAATTGCCAGATAGCCATATTTTTGGCTTTGCAAGCCATACTGTCTTTGTTGCAATTTCTCAACTTTGCCATGGCAGTCATAGATAATTCATAAACCAATAAGCCTGGGTGTGTTCCAGTAAAACTTTATTTACAAAACAGGTGGCAAGGCTGCAGTTTGCCAACCCCTAGAGTAGAGTGCTTTGAGAGAATGGGCTCCAGTGTGCCATTGAGGAGAGTTCTTGCTCAGCTTCCATGGTTCTTTGGATCTATTCAGGTAGTGGTAGTGGTGGGAAGAGTGAATAGCTCATATTCGGTTTTCATTTCTAGTTATATGGATTGGTCTTTAGAATAAAATCCAATTTAAGTATTCAGTATCAAAGCATATTTGAAAAGTGCCTCATTTAAGTATTTAGTTCTTATTTTCATACATCTCAAATCAAATTAAATAAGTATTTTAAACAGATAAAATCTTGGCTTGAAAACAAGCATGGCCTAAGGGCTAAAACCAGTGATTTTATTATCTTTGCTGTTATACACAAGGGATTTTGTTTCCTCAGTTTAATCACAGATATTCTGCTAAAGAAGATAAGCCTTTGTCCAGAGGCTGGGCTTATGCTGGCATTGAATTATGGAATTAATCTGGAAATCAAACATAGATTTGTTTTGCTGTTAAGGAAATAACGATGTTTCAAACTGGGAGAATTTCTAATACTTCATTGCCTCTACCTGAAACCATAAAGTAAAAAACCATAAATTAAAAGCTAAGGTAGCAAATACTCACCTGTGGCTTCTCTTGGAATTTAATGAAATTAAATCTTTGAATTCATTTGATGTTCCACTTGCAGACATGGGAAAATAAGGCTAATATATAGAATTTGAATATAGTCTTCCATTGTTTTAGAGCTAGAAAGAAACTTAAGTGGTCACCTCATCCAAATTTCTCATTACCTAAAAGAGATCCTGATACTCAGACCAATTCTTAGTAATTTTTTTCCACTTACTCACTTGATAAGGCCCCAGTGATTCTCACTTTCTGCTATTCATGCCCCTGTCTAGTCCCCTCCCACACTGAATAAGGCTTATCACTGTAACTAATAGGATGCTATGGAAATTCTAGACTAGGACTTTTGAGGCTGGGTCATAAAAACATTGTGGGTTTTGTTTTATGGATTGTTCACTCTGGAGGAAGCCAACCACCACACTGTGAGGGTACTCAGGCAGCTCACAGGTCCACATGTGAAGGAACTGAGGCCCCCTGCCTATTAGGAGCACCATATGAGTGCACCATATTGGAAGTAGATTCCTCAGTGCAGCCAAGCCTTCAGGTGACTGTGGCCCAGGCTGACATCTTGGCTGCAACCTCACAAGACACTCTGATACAGAACCACCCAAATAAGCTGTTTCTAAATGCCTGACCCAGAGAAATGGGGGGATAGCAACTATGTCTGGGGATGATTTGTTATACAGCACGAGGTGACTAATAGAGCTATTATAGCATGCCCAGCTACTAACTGAGTTCGGTAGGAGGGCATGTAACATAACATTGTGTGGTGTAGTGGTTAAGGGTGTGAGCTCTGAAGTATGACAGTTTGATTTTGAATCCTGGCTTGGCCACTAATAACTTGCACCCTTGGGCAAGTTACTTAACATCTTTAAGTCTCAGTTTAATTATCTGTAAAATGGAGATAATAGTAGTAACCATCCTATAGGGTTGTTGTGACGATTAAATGATATTATATATAAAATATCTAATGTTATCTAGTAATATTATGTATAATCTAATAGATATACAATATCTAGTTATATGTTACTATGATATATAAATTATATCTAATATATTAATATACATTTATATAAATTATACATATACTATTAATGTATATATGTGTTATGTATCAATATATTAGAATATATAAAAATTATATAAAATATATATTAATTATATATATATAATATCATTTAATCTTCACAACAACCCTATATGATGGTCACTACTATTACATACATATAATGCCTGGCATAGAGTAGGGTTCATAGTAGGCACTCAATAAATATTAGCTATTAGTCCTTGCTTTTGAGGAGTTGGGAGAGAGAGATTTGTTACCAGGTCATTTAGAGGGCATCATGTTGAGTGTGCAACAGAAGGGTTTGCAGTGCATTCTGGGAGCCACAATGGAGGATTAATTAAACCTAGGGGAGTCAGGATTGGATTCCCAATGAAAGTGATGTTTGAGTGGACTTTCAAAAGAAAAAGAAATTTCTCTGGGCAGAGAAGGCTTCGAGGGTTAGGGCATGCAGGAAGAAGCACTGTTTGGTGCAAAGGCAGCAGATATGGCAGAACATAGCACAGGAACAGACTGTGAGATGGCCACAATTGCTGTGGCACAGCTTGCACTGGTGGAAGAAAGAGCAAAGGGAATGATGGGAGATGATATGTGGAAGGAGGGCTTTGTGGGTCATGTCAAAGAACAGGCCAGAGGGAGCTAGTATAGTTTTTATGGGAGGAGGCAAATAATTTAAGTTTTATTTTCTGTATTAGTCTGTTTTCATGCTGCTAATAAAAACTTACCTGAGATTGGGTAATTTATAAAGGAAAGAGATTTAATGGACTCACAGTTCCACATGGCTGGGGAGGCATCACAGTCATGGTGGAAGGCAAAGGAGGAGCAAAGGCACGTCTTACATGGTGGCAGGCAAGACAGTGTGTGCAGGGGAACTCTGCTTTATGAAACCGTCATATCTTGTGAGACTTATTCACTATCATGAGAACAGCATGGGAATCTGCACCCATGGCTTAATTACCTCCCACTGGGTCCCTCCCACAACATGTGGGAATTACGAGAGCTACAATTCAAGATGAGATTTGGGTGGGGACACAGCCAAACCATATCAGCTTCCTTAATCTTAGTATGAAAGATCATGGCCTGGAAAGGGACAGATTGCAACCACTAAGACCAGTTAGTTTTGCAAATGGCTCAAGAGAAGGATGGGGAGGGCCTAAACTTAGGCAGTGACAAGTGTGAGGAGGAGTAGGAAGTGGATAAATCAAATCCCAGGAGATCATTCTCTTATAACTGCATAGTGATAATACAGATAGCACAGTGGTCCTCCCTTATTCATGGTTTTGCTTTTCATTGTTTCAGTTACCCATGGGCAACCAAGGTCTGAAAATATTCAGTGGAAAATGCCAGAAGTTAACAATTTCTAAGTTTTAAAAATGTGTGGCATTCTGAGTAGCACGATGAAATCTCTTGCTGTCTAGCTCTGTCCCGCCTGGGACATGAATCATCTCTTTGTCCAGTGTATCCACACTGTATACGCTACTTGCCTGTTAGTCACTTAGTAGCTGTCTCAGTTATCAGATCAACTGTCACAGTGCTTGTGCTCAAGTAACTCTATGTTACTTAATAATGGCCCCAAAGCAAAGAGTAGTGATGCTGGCAATTCAGGTATGCCAAAGAAAAGCTTCCTTTCTGTACTAAGGTGAAAGTTCTCCACTTAAGGAAATTAAAAAAAAAGTCATATATTGAGATTGCTAAAATCTACAGTAAGAACAAATCTTCTATGCCTGAACTTGTAGAGGAAAAAGAAATTTGTGCATTGTGTGCATGTGTGTGTATTAGTTTGGTACTATCTGAGGTTTCAGGTGTCCACCAGGGGTCTTGGAACATATCCCCCAAGAACAAGGGGGGACTACTCTAATTTTCTAACTTTTCCATTAAGGCTTTACAGGACTTCCATCAAATGGAGATTATAATTGTTCTGTGCAGCTACCTTTTGCTCAAGAACCATTAATGTGCCAAGCATTATGCCAGGTATTTTAATGTATGTTATCTCTAATCTTCACAATAGTTCTATAAACTTGGTATTATGGGCTCATTTTACAGAAAAAGGAAACTGAAGTTCAGAGAGGTGAAGTAACTTGCCAAAGACTGCACAACTAGCAAATTGCAGAGCTCGGAGTATAACCCAGCTTATCTGATTGCATCCTGTTTATTGTCACACTACACTGTTCAAAACTGGATAGGAAATGTGAGAATTACAGTCATGTGATAGGCTAGGTGCAGTGGCTCACACCTGTAATCCCAGCACTTTGGGAGACCAAGGTGGGCGGATCACTTGACGCCAGAAGTTCAAGACCAGCCTGGCCAACATGGTGAAACCCTGTCTCTACTAAAAATACAAAAATTAGCTGAGCATGGTGGCTGGTGCCTGTAATCCCAGCTACTCGGGAGGCTGAGGCACAAGAATCACTTGAACATGGGAGGCGGAGGTTGCAGTGAGCCGAGATTGTGCCACTGTACTCCAGTCTGAGTGACAGAGCGAGACTCTGTCTCAAATAAATAAATAAATAAGCAAGCCAGCCAGCCAGCCGTGAGATGATATACATGAACACACTCTGAAAAGTTTAAACGTATGATATAAATGTGTTAGTCATTATTATGTCATCTTCTCACCTATGTCGCTCTTTCACTAGTTGGGGGATTGTTTCTATTCTGGTATGGAAACAAGATACTATAGAATGTAGGGCAGCCAGGAGGTGAGGGTGAGAAGGTTAGATGGTCCCTACGTCCTGCTGATTTCATGCCCAAAAGGGTGATGGCATCGAGCAGTTCATTATTGCCTCTTCTAAGAGTGCTGTTTTTTGTAAGACTTTTGGCTAAGCCTGTGATCTCCTTGGGTGTTTAGCTTATGGGAAGAGTAGAGGAGGGGTTATTCCATAAGCTAGTTTAAAAAGTGTATTTAGATATACTCCCCCAAAAGGTTTACTTTCCAAAATTTACACCGAGATTTTAAATCTTTTGTTAAGTGAGCTGAAGTTAAGTCATGAACAAACTTTGAGTAGTTTGCAAAACTGACAGATGATGCACTTAGCAAGCTTGTGGAACACCTGCTACAACTTTTTTTTTTTTTTTTTTTTTTTGCAGCATGGAGTGGGATGGAGTCTCACTCTGTCACCCAGGCTGGAGTGCAATGGCCCGATCTTGGCTCACTGCAACCTCCGCCTCCCAGGTTCAAGTGATTCCCCTGCCTCAGCCTCCTGAGTAGCTGGGACTACAGGCGCTTGCCACCATGACTGGCTATTTTTTAAAAATATATTTTTAGTAGAAACAGGGTTTCACCATGTTGGCCAGGCTGGTCTCCTGACCTCAAGTGATCGCCTGCCTCAGCCTCCCAAAGTGCTGGGATTACAGATGTGAGCCACCATGCCCGGCCCTCCTACACCTATTTTAAGGCATTCTTGTTCTGGTTTAGTTGAGGAATTTGGAGGTCCTGATACAGCCCTCCAGTTTCTGAAGCCTAACTAAGGAGGCATCTGAGAATGGTGTTCTGGGTAGTATCATGGGAAGACAAAGGTAGCCTCATCTGAAAAGCTCTGCAGTCTCTTGGGATTCCTGTTATCATGGTAAGTCCCAGAATGAATGCCTATAAGGATGCATTTACCACTTGCAGGGTATTTCTGAACGCTGTTTTCAGACCTAGTGCATGGGGCAGGTTGACTGCAGGGCTGGTAGTAGGAAAGCATGAAATGATTATCAGAGTCAACCTGATTAAAGAAAGGGTGTGAGTGTTGAGTGGGGCGCTCACTGGCAACTACCTGGATGTAAGTAAGCCAGGATGAGGTGAGCATAGGAACCTAAAAACCAGCCATGGGAACAGGAGACAGGAAGTCAGGGAGAAATCTCATTAATTTACCTCGATGGTCACAATCTCATTTGTCTTTTCTTTAAAAAATCAATTGCCTTTTACTGTTATTACAAAAGTAGTTCATATTTATTGTAGGAAATCTAAAAATATTTTAGGTGAGCTAAAAACTTAATACCATTTAAAGATAGTAATGGTTAATACTTTTGTTGAATACCACTCAAATGTACTTTTATCTACAAATATTTTACAATTTAAGGATTCATCCAATAGTACTACTTTTTCCCTAGTGAACATTGGACATGAATATTTTTCCATGTGTTGCATATTCTTCTAAGTCATTGAGTATAGTGTTCTATCGAGAAAACACCTTAATTTATTTAATTACTTCCCGATGGACATTTAGGCTGTTTCCCTATTGTTAACCCTCTGTGTTAAGTTTTGTGGCTAAGTTTTTGTCTAAATCTGAGACTGTTTCTCTAAATTCCTAGAAGTGGAGGAGTTGATGTATCAAATGGTATCCCCCATTTGAGGGTTGTGAAATGCATCTTGCCCAACTTTTCTCGAGAAAGTGGTACAAATTTGCTTTCCACTAACAGATGAGATGGTTTAACCTTTATTGAGTTGCATCTTAAAGATGCAGTTGGAGGGAATGAATAGATTCAGTTTTTTGTCTAATTGATTTGGGGAAAATGTTAGTCACATTTCATTTTTGAGATCATTATTGTATAACCAGACAAGGTTCAGTGAACCCACATAAGCATTTGTTGAGTACCTACCATGCTCCCAGGCCTGGGCTGAATATCCCTGCTGCTAGTGTCAGTTTCAGATACTTAGTACAGCAATTGATAAATGAGAGGACCTGTTGGAATATGAGTAGAATATGAGACACTGAGCTTCATGGTGGAAGGAAATTAGTGTTCTATCTGCCAGATGCTGAACTGTAGCAGTGGTTCTCAGAGTGTGGTCCCTGGATCATCAGCATCCCTTATGATAGATGGGCATTATCTAGACCTACCTGCTGAATCAGACTCTGGGATTTGGGTCCAGCAATTTATGTTTTAACAAGATCTTAGCTACCAAACTTCTGTAAGATGCCAAAGATTGAGAACCACTGAGCTATAAAATTGCAGCAAATGCAAAAGGTTAGACTTGTTGGGTAAAGGTGGGGTGACTAACTTCTCCTGGTTTGCCTGGGACCATCCCAGTTTTAGTGCAGAAAGTCCCACATCCCAGGAGCCCCTTCTGTCTGAGCTAGACAGGGATGGTTGGTCACCTTGGTAAAGGGTGCAGGAGTGAAGGGAGGTTCCTTCGCTGCAGCCTAAAGATAATTATGGCAGAAAAAAAATAGAAGGGCCAGCAGAGAAGGTTTCAAGATGGAGGGCAGATTTCAGAAGCTGCTTTCTGCTTGTCAGCTCTAGGCTGATAGATGTGGTGGCAGGAGGTTACCTGCAGGAAGCCAGCAGATGGCTAAGGCATCTTGCTGAATCCCTTGACAGGAGTCACAGCTGTTAGAACTTGATACTTTCTGGAAAGGGGAAGGTTGGCATTCACCAAACTACTGCAAGATGCCAACTAGAAAAAAAAGCCATAATCTTAGCAATGATGACAATGAGATCATTTTGCAGCAGAAAACATAACCAAAAATGCTTCGTAATTGCAGCAATTTCCATGTCCTGACTGATGGCCCCCTAGGTTCTAGAATGGTGTCCGGCTTATCTGATTACAAGAACTAATCCTGAATAAGATGTAACATTCATTCTTAGAGTAAGCATTCTTCCTGGATTTTCTAGAGTAGGTGTAATTTAAACTCTTTTTGTTCTTTACTACAGTCATAATGTACAAGGCATGTAAAGTTTCAGTTTTGAAAGTATAGTGTACAAACTTGTAATACAGGTCATCATATGTTACATTGTTACATACATGGTGTTGATGACAGAAAGACAGGATGGACAATTTATAGATCAGTTAAACATAAGAAGTTCCTTATTTTTCCTGAACCAACAGTTCTGAACCTGTTTGCATAGTCAGATCACCTGGGAAGCTTTTAAAAAACGCTTGTGTTCAGGGTTCTATCCCAACGATTGTGACTTAATAGGTCTGAGGCAGGGGCTTGGACATGGATCTTTAAAAAAAAAAAAAAAGCTCCCCAGGTGATATGCATTTGGGGTTGAGAATACTATACTTAACCCTGACATAAACCAATGAATCCCAAGTTTAGCATGTATCAGAATAGGCTGAGGGGCTATTCAGTAGGTCTGGGGAGGTGGGGGTGCAAACATTTCCATCTCTAAGGAGTGCCCTGGTAATGCTGATGCTGCTGGTCTGCAGACCAATCTTGGACCACCAGTTTCCTAAACCGTTCCTACTCCAAACCCCAAATGACCTTACAAACCACATCTGTCACCCATTAGCTAGACATGTGAATAAATAACTCCCTCTCAAAACACTTCTGCACATCTACTCCCATATATCCAGTATTTCTTTTCTCTACTGAGTTTAAAACATATTTAAACTAAAAAGCATACTTTAGAGAGCTTGGTATAAATTTACCGTCCTCTTCAGGTCTTGCAAATAGGATTATTTGTCTAGTGGTATCCTTTCTCCCTCACTAGATTTTAGGTTCTTTGAGGACATCTGTATGTTCAAAGCTTACCCATGTGGCTTGGAACATCATAGGTGCCCAGTAAATGTTAGTAGTCAGTGGTTATGCATAGAAATTGCATCATCACAGCCATACCCATCTATTCCCAATAGTTGTTATGGTAGGATCTAAATAGACTGACACTCCAAAATTAGGGTCATAAAATATGTTCACTTAGTGAACTAGAAGCTATTGCACAGAACAAGTAAAATAAAGAAGTGAGCAGAAGGTAACTACAAGTGAATTTCACCAAGAAGTACAATAATGTAGATATGACACATCAACAATAGACCTGAAATATAGACTATACATAGTTTAGTAATATGATCACACACCTAAGGCTTTTGAAAAAAATTTACTGTCACAACTTGTACTAGAGTAAAGCCATATTAGTGCATCAAATAAATCCATGCAAAAGACCAACTATTCCATTGTTTAACAAAACTAATAATGCAATAGAATGTATTGACATAGCCCCTTAACAAAAATATCTCAAACATCTACACTGAAAGAAAACAGACACAGGTACACACTTAATGAAAAACCCAAGTATATTTCTGGAGAAAGCAGCTACAGCAAATGTGGACACAGATTTAGTTCAATAAACAGCTGAATGTGTATGTTGGTCCACACATCCTCAAGCCCATTGAATTCTCCTTTTTTTTGGACTGGTCACCTTTTTTTTGGACTGAATTTACTTTGTCATTTGCCCCTGACTCTGTCACTTCTGTCCCAGAGACTGCTGGAGGGATCCTAAATGAACAAATTCAATAAGCTGATTCCTTCAGAGGAATCAAGAGATGTTAAATTTATGAATGAAATCCTCCTAAATGTAGATGAGGTGATTCAAGTTGTCTTGCATTGTGTTGCTGCAGTTATAAAAGTTTGCTATAGAGAAGGGAAAAAAGCACATGGTCTGGGTTTCTGCAGACTGGCAATGAAAGTTGGGGCTTCCTGTTTTGTAAAAATCCGACCAAACATGGAGATAACAGGAAAATATGTCTGAGTCTGGTTCATAGTTTCAAAACCATCAACATTTGTACGTGTTAATATTAAAAAATATAAAACTTCCAAATAACATAAAATTTTGGAAGGTAATGTTTTAAAAATATTTTTTGTATAACTTTTCTGAACCATACACTTATGAATATGGAACTTAATGCTGCAGTAAAGTGAAAGCAACAATGAATGTAGGGAAAATGGATTAAATTAGTTCAATATTCTCCAGGCCAAAGGCCTTTGATCAATATTTTGTCTAATTTTCTCTTTTCCACATATGTCACAAACATAAAAAAAATTCCACTTTTATTGGAGGTCAGCAGGGTGGACTCAGAGGATACAGGAGTGGTGGAATTTGCATAAAACTGTGCAGGACTTTTTAGCTTGTTAATATCTGTATTCTGATTAAAAGTTTATTGGAAAAATGTGCTGATCTCAAAAGTATACTAGTTCTGCCATGATAGCAAGAGAATGGAACCAACAAATCCTTTTATCTAGAAGGAAAATGAAATCCAGAACTTGTATAATGGAACATATCTCAGATCTGGTACTGAATGAGAAAATTCAAGAAGTAATACGTTGGTACTACTAGTAGTATGATATAATGTTTTAAACTTTGGCTAACAAGATGTACTCCTAATGATAGGTAATGCTTCAACCCCAGTCATCCCTTTGAGTTTCACAAAATACAGATTCAATTCATTCAACAAGTATTTATTGAGTGCTTACCATGAGCTAGGTATTGTTCTAGCTCTGAGGATATCACCATTAAAGAATCGTAAAAAATAAAAATCCCTTTTGTTATGGAACTTGCATTCTAGTTGGGGAAAGACAGAAAATTCATACAAAATAAGTCAAATGTAAAGTATCTTAGATGGTGGTAAGTGTTAATGATGAGTTACAAAGCAAGAAAGTGGGTAGAATAACATCCTGCGCCTTAAAAAAGCACTAGGGAAGATAGATATTAATGAAAAGATGATCTTAGCGTAAATATCTGAAGCAAGCCATACAGATAGTGGTGGAAAGTAGGTTCTAGGTTAGGGAGAGAGGGGTGGGGCAAAAGGAAAATTCTTCCTTTTTTTCATGTCTCTCTATACAGTGTGAATTTTCTAGGCCTGGATATATTTATTTATTTGTTTTCTTGAGGTCTGAGCTGTGGAATAATGGGCTAATTTTGTTTTTTTTCTCTATACTTGTTTGTACTAAAAAAAAAAAAACTCTAATTAATGCAATTAACAAAAATGTGTACCAAAAGCCAGACACATTGAGGCATTTAAGTTTTCTGGGAAAGCTGTAGCTACCGTCAGGGTATGATTTATGACTATAAAAGCCAAATAGTTGAACCTGCGGTAATCACCCATTGAATGTGATTGGTTCTTTGGCAGTTGTGTCCTAAACAAAAGCACTCTGTCTTTTATGATTAGTATTTTGCTAAACTCCAACTAGGTTACTCCATATTTACTGATAGGAGAATTATAATGAGAAACACCAGTAAATATGAGAGGTTGACCCTAGTAAAAAACCAACAGCAGGCTCTTGTGGTTTCCCTGGTGCAGATTTGAAAGAGACACTAGTACTGATAAATAATTAGGTTGTTAAAAAGACCAGTATTTTCTTTTGTCAGAATTTTAATCATTGAGACGGTATAATCACAATTTGTATTTTTGCCTGAAATAGGAGTGGAATTTGCTAGTGTTAACAAATGCAAGAACAAAATAATACTATGTAAGGTTAGTTAACTGTTTTTCAGTACCCTTTAGAAGAATTTTCTATAATATATACACACTTATTTCTAAAAGAATTTTCATTACACAAGTTGATGATCTTTGGATAATCAAAATTTAAAACATTACATTTATGTGTAGAGCCATTTTTATCAGCCAGTACCCCAAATCCTGATTTTCTCCAAAAGGTAACCACTGTGATCACTTTGATATGTATTTGACACACTTTTAAATAATTTCCATGTGTATACACGTACACACATATATGTATATGCTCACACTGGTAGGATAGTTATGTAAGAAAATAAGTGGTATTTATATACCTGTATCTGTACCTTGCTTTATGCCAACAACATGTCTTGGGGATTATTTCCCATGCTGGAATGTTAAGACCTACCTCTTTCTTTTCACTTACTGCACAGCATTCCACAATATGGCTATACCATAATTAAGTCATTGTCCTCTTATTTGGACATTTAGCTTGCTGCACACTTCTCAACTATAAGCCATGCAGCAATGAACTCTGTAGTGCACTTGTGCAAGTGATTGGGTAGTGGTTCTCACTGTGGTACCCAGACCAGCAAAATCTGCATCACGTGAGAACTTTTCAGATGCAAATTCTTAGCCCTACCCTAGACTTACTGACTCATAAACTGAGGTGGCGGGGGTAGGGGGGGATGCCCAGCAATCTGTAATTTAACAAGCCCTCCTGTGATTCTGGTGCATTATAAAATTTGAAAACCACTGGCGGGTATGTATGTATACAGTCAGTCCTACTATATATGTTCTTTTTTTTTTTTTTTGAGACAGAGTCTCGTTACATCTCCAGGCTGGAGTGCAGTGGTGCGATCTCGGCTCACTGCAACTTCTGCCTCCCAGGTTCAAGCAATTCTCCTGCCTCAGCCTCCCGAGTCCTGGGACTACAGGCGCGCACCACCATGCCCAGCTAATTTTTGTATTTTTAGTAGAGACCGGGTTTCACCATGTTGGCCAAGATGGTCTTGATCTCTTGACCTCATAATCTGCCCGCCTCGGCCTCCCAAAGTGCTGGGATTACAGGCGTGAGCTATCGCGCCTGGCCATATATGTATTCTTAAACACCACTGTGCTATGCAAAAGTATATAATAAAAGGCCACAGGGCTTATGCGAAAAATGAGGTTGGGGCACAACAGTTAAAACCTTTATCAGTGACACATTAAAAACAAAAGCTGGGAGCCCAATAAAAATGATAGCACGGTTTTATACATGTTAAATGGGTAAACACACAAATGCTACAGTAAATATGGCACCTTCCCTTGAAAAGACTTGCTTGTGTAAGTTGACATTGGAGGGGGTGTTCCTTGTGAGCTTTTGGGTAGTGGTGGAAGGAGGATTATATGAAATAGAAAGGAAAGTTTTAACACCAGATGTGGCGAGTGTGACTCCTACCCCACGTGGCGAACTGAGGTAGTTGGTCATGCTGAGGTGTGTGCATTTTGTGTATTCTTATATGGCTCAGTCCATTTGGGTGCAGTTTTCTGCTTTTTCCTAGCATTTCTTGTGGATAGGCAAATGTGAAATAGGAGTTATGTCCAAATTTCCCCCTAATGTATCAATTTCCTTGGAATAAATTTGCCTTTTCAATACAGGTGTCATAGCAGAACTGACTGTATATATGGGTGCTTACTCTTATACATAGATTACACAAAAAGAATTCCATACACTGTGCTGAATGGTATTTTTCACTTAATATTTTTTAGAGCTTTTGCCATATCACTAGTTACTCGTTTTTCGAAGAAACGGCATTTAAAGCATTAAGCAATGACTAAATTGATCTCTAAAATGCTTGCAACAACTTACACTCCCATCAACGTGTTTCCTACACCTTGGCCAATATTACCTGTTATCACATTTATTACTTTTTGCCAACCACTAGTTAAATGTCCCTCTCTCTCTCCTTCTCCTTCTCCTTCTCCCTCTCCCTCTCCCTCCCTCTCCTCCCCCACCTCCACAGAGACATTTACACTATGAGGAATGCCTCCCATAAGTACACTGATAGAAAAAGGAACTGGAAGAGTGTGAAACAGGTGGCAAGGTGGTGTTGTAATGGTGAAAAAAAAAAAATGGATATGAAAGAAAACATAAGAAAAACCTATTTAAAAAGGGAGAGAAAAGGAATTCTCTTTCTACTTTTTGCTTCTACCTTTGCTAAATACAACTTACCAGCTTTATAAGATAAGATACTGAGTCGACCCTGTAGGGATTCCATCTATCACTCTAGCTGGTTGACTTTTCCAAAAATGCAGCTTACACTATTAATCCATTCACTTCAGCAAAACATGTCTAAGGGCACTAGATTCTTCTGTTTATCAGTATTGGGTTCCATGGCCCCAACAAGCTCAGCAGATACAGTTGAACAGAGTGATGTGATGGCTTCACCTTTCTGCAAAAGTGGCAGAAATAGAGGCTCATGCAGGTGTCAGACGTTTTCCTGTAAAGAGGTTGGCAATGGACGTAAATGCTTCCAGCTGGGCACATTACCAGCCAGGGAAGCCATAATGATTTAATAATGAAATCACATTGGTTTATGATCATTGTTCTTATTAGGAAATATCATTGCTTTTTGATGATTTACTATGTGAAACTGAGTTTTCATATAAACACTCTGATTTGCATTTATATGTAATACATATTTACATATGTATATATATCCAAGTCAGAATGAGGATGGAATAGTGATGTAAAGATGCCAAAAATAATTAAGGAAATGTAGAAATTATGAAGATTATTATGACATTGCCCCTTCAAAATCATATTAGATGCATTTTCCTTTATGTGAAAATGACAGAGAACTACTAGCTGGAGCCATCTCTGTTTTGCAATTAGGCTTTTGCACCTTGAAATTGCAAACTATGATATTAATAAAATATAAATATATATATAAGGGTTATATAGAACCACCATTTACCTTCCAAATTAAGGACTTGCTTTCCCATCCTCATTTCTTCTCATGTGTTCTGACGTGGAGAAGAGAGAGAAAAAAAAAGTTAAGAAGAGGGAGGAAGAACATTTTGACTTATAAAACAGCTTTCAGTCTCATGGGGCCTAGAACTGTTGCTCTGGAGCAGTGAAGGACACTACAGGGGGCTTCTCTCTCTCTTTTTGGTTATGATTCTTTGCTCTATCAGCTGTGATGACTTGTAAGTACAGTTCCTAGGATGAACCCAGGGTGCAAAATTTAGTGGTGAGTTGCAAGGGCAAAGCAAAGCATGTCTCCCACTCATCTGCACTCAAAGTCAGGTACGTAATTTGGGAAGCCCAGTGCAAAATAAAATGTGGGGCCTTTTATTCCAAAAGCAGAAAAAACGCCATTGAAGGTACTAAAATATACAGCCTTGCTCTATCTTTTGTGGCCTTTCTCTTTCAACTTGTCATGGTATTTTTTATTTGCTATTCAACGCTATTATAAGAAAAATGAAAGATGTAAGTCATTGCATGAGTGTTATTTTTCATCTCTATATTGTGGAATGATAGTTTTAAATGCAAACATAAGAGCATTTAACTTGTATGTAGAATCACCAAAATTACACAGTTTGTATTTTGTAGCTTGTGTGTGCATATGTATTTTGTTCTTACTAGCATGGAGGAAATGCTGAACAAAACTCACACTGTTTTTATTTCACTTCTTAATACATGTACATTCTACCAATACTCTCTACCTTTGGTTTACTGATGAGTAAGGAAGGACTAAAAGGAACAGAAACTGTAGGTCATTGTATTAGTCTGTTCTCACACTACTAATAAAGACATACCTGAGCCTGAGTAATTTATAAAGGAAAGCGTTTTAATTGACTCACAGTTCACATGGCTGAGGAGGCCTCACAATTATCGTGGAAGGTGAAAGAGGAGCAAAGGCACATTTTACATGGTGGCAGGCAAGAGAACCTGTGCAGGGGAGCTCCCCTTTATAAAACCATTAGATCTTGTGTGACTTATTCACTACCATGAGAACAGTATGGGGGAACTGCCCCCATGATTCAGTTATCTCCATCTGGCCCCACTCTTGACATGTAGGTATTATTACAATTCAAGGTGAGAGATGAGTGGGGACACAGCCAAACCATATAATTCACCCTATCTTTCTCTGTCCTTCTATGTCATCATTTTCAGTGTAGGTGTTTGGCTAATAAAGGGAAGTAATAGGTATAAGAAAGGTTATGACAGGATTCCTTGGTCATTCATGTTTCTTAGACTTCCACTACCTTCTTTTGGTGGTTTAAACAAATTCTGGTTTGAATGAAACTTATGGGCTCTTAAGGCTATCAGAGCTTACTCAGTTCTAGATGTATCATGTTTACCTTGCACTTGTTTCGCATATTGCTGAACTCCCATGCATTGTGGGCCTGATGGAGTCCTGTGCTCCTAGGGCAGTGTGAATGCTGTGTGTGAATGGGGCTCCTAGGAATAGCAGATGTATACTGTACACATCTTCTCTGCTCATACACACATGTTCCATTGTCCCTTCGGGCTCCACTCTCAAAATACAAGTTCAAAGATAAAATCATTAAGAATTTTGAGATGGTGGTGGGAGAGCATTCAACTAAGTGCAGGACCCTTCTTTATGGGGTCTGTGTGACGACACAGGCTGCACACCCACGAAGCCAGCCCTTTCTGTATCAGGCAAAGCTGCTGGACAGCCTGAAGCCTCATGGGCATGCCATGTATGAAAGAGCCCAGCTCACAGCAAGCTGGACGTTGCTAGTAGTGTACCAGTGCAAAATGGTTTCCCTGAAACCATTTAATACACTTATTTCAAACTCAGTTGACTTGATATCATTGAGACAGCTAGATCTCTTAGAGGGCTCCCAGTGCCACAAGGAGTGCCTTTCAGATGGGTCTTTGAAACCTCAGTATTATAGCTAGAACCAGGTACTCATCATTGAATCAGCCTCTCTGTATCTCTTTAACATTTTTTTGTCTTTCTCATAGGATTTCCAGCAGGAGAGCTCCAGAAGCCTTTCTTTTGGGGAACAGAATATCCTCGGTGAGTAAATGAGTAAAGAAACCAGTTACCAGTTAGGAAGAAAGAACATGTTGCTTTCCCAGAGGACAAAAGAAACAAATTCAGTGGTTATTCAGCAGAAAGAAGGCATAGAATCTGGCATGGCTTGGCTGTACTCTTATCATTTTAGGTATTTGTTTTCTGATCCTTGTTGCCAGGGTATATGGCTGGACAGGAAGCCCAACTTACACATAGGTGGCTTTCATTTTTATGTATTTATTCTCTTACCCATTAACTCATACTACCAATATTTGGACATTGAAGGATTGTTGGGATTTGAATTGATGGTGATGGGTCTAAAACCATTCCAGGTAGAAGAAACAATATGAGATAAGGAGGGAAAAATGTTTCTATAATGGCAGAGTCTAGTTTGGTTAGCCCAAATGGTATATGAAGGGAAGTTGTGGAAAAGAAGACTGAGATTTGATATTGGAGGGCTCTGCATGGCAGGTAAGGAGCTCGGATACTAATAGGCAATAGAAAATATTGAAATTTTTGAGCAAGTTAGTAAGATAATCAAATTTATCTTTAGAAATATAACCTGTGAAGCTACAGAATAAGTCGAAATTGGTAATGTACGGAGTTAGGGATACCAGTTTAAAAGTCATTTTAATACCAACAGATTGTAGACTCATGTAATTCACAATTTCCATACATAGTAGAGATTCTGGTAATATTCAATGTCAGTATCAACACTTTTATTATATGCTTTTTACTTGCTCTGGTGTTATAATGCATGGAAAATTTTAGTCTTGATTTTATAAGTTGAGTCTCTTGTGTTTTGGTTTGGATATATGACAATCTAAAAATAGTTATGTAGGTTTAAAAGATATAGATTCCCACAAATAATAAGAGAAATTGGGCTTTCCCAGAAGCTGACCTTGTGATAAGTACTCAGGTGCAATTAGTTCTTTTGAGAGGTGGTACAAGGAAACACCAGCAGGAAAGTGGAGAATTGACATAGTGAGGGAAACAAGCCAAATAAATTGTGTCCTATGAGTCTTTTATGGCTGCCAAAATGAATTACTACAAACTTAGTGGCTTAAAATTACATAAACTTATAAACTTACAGTTCTGTAGGTCAGAAGTCCAACTCGGTTCTCATTGGGCTAAAATCAAGGCGTTAGCAGGGCTACATTTCTTTCTGGAAGCTCTAGAGTCGAATCTGTTTTCTTGCCTTTTCTAGCTTCTAGAGGGGGCCCACATTCCTTGGCTCATGACCTCTTCCTCCATCTTTAAAGTTTCACAGTCACATCTTCTGACTCTCATCTTCTGTCTATCCCTTCTACTTAAAAGGACGCTTGTGATTACACTGGGACCATTTGGATAATTCAGGATAATCTTCCTGTTTTAAGGTTTACTGATTAGCAACCTTAATTCTATTTGCAGCTTTAATTGCCCTTTGCTGTGGAACATAGCATATTCACAGGTTCCAAAGATTAGCATGTGGACATCTTTTGTAGGCCATTATTCTACCTACCACATGTGTGTTACAAAGCCAGTTATTACTGTGGGTAACTGGAGCTCAATCTTGATGGGGAACTGTAAAACATGCTTCAGAGTGATCACACCTTAGAGACGTGGCAGCTGGGATATTTATCCTCCCACTCACCTTCTATCATTGATTGAGGGCTGCTACCAGGGGTACCTGGAAGTGCCCATCTTAGGACAACAGGGCTCTAGTGGCTGGAAAAAGTCCTTAGGCAACTAGCTTCAGGTGCTGACATTTGAAGGGTATCAGATTGGTGTGCTCAAAAGTGGTGAATGCTAAGAGGACATGGGCAGCCATTGATAAAGCTTACTACAGGGGAGTACCATTGTTAGAATAAATAAAAATTCCAGGTTTGTATTTAATCAAATTCATTATCATCTCAGGCCTCTGCTGCATAGCTTTAGTGTTCAGATGTTTGGAATCAATTTCTCCTACTTTTAAGATTAGAAATATGTATATATTTCTAAAAAAAAAAGGGGTTTAGGCTAAATATTCTTTAAGCTGCCTTCAAACTAAAAAAGTCCTAGAATTCTTTGATTCTGCTTATTGTTAACAGTTTAACTGAGCTGCTGTTATTGTGGTTAGGAAATAGTCTGGTTAGATTTTGAAGTTATTAGGTGATTTGTTTATTGGGTCTGTGAGCATGATTTTCTGACATAAAAGCTAAGGTCATAGAAACCTAGGAGTTAACGTTAGTGTCTATTTGTTTGTACCTTAGGCTAAGTCATAGTGAATACTTGAGTGTGAAAGAGAATTTTTTTTCCTAAAGACTTCTATGTCCTTATCCACTCAATGAATAGCTATCAAATATCATTTGGGTATTTGGCATTGGGAATATGAATATGCTAAAGACATGGGAGTCACGGTCCAGTGAGATGGCTTCCCATACGTTCATCTATTCTATATTAATAGATGGAGAGCCTCTAGAATCAAGGCGGTGAGTATCCTTTCTGCTCACACTGGTCAGCTTAGTCCTCAACTGAGTGTTGAGTCTAATTATGGGGCATGAACAAGCTGAATTATTTCCAGAGGAGAGAATCAGGACTGTAAATGGTTGAAGACAATGTTTCCCAAAGTGTGTGTTCCATGAAATAGTAATAGAGGTAAGTCATCCTCTCCTTCCCTCAGTTTTGGAGAATCACAATATTTATCAGCATAAGTTTCGTAGAATTTCTGCAAGAAAGAAACCTATTTGGATGTGTTTAACACAGCTATCTTTTTTGTACCATTAACCATCCCCACTTCTGTCCTCAGCCCCCACCACCCTTCCCAGACTCTGGTAACCATCCTTCGAAACCTAGAGGTTCCCAAACTCCCCTATGTTTTGAGAAATGCTGATCTAGAATTCATGACTGAAGAATAAGAGTTGAAAGAACTTAACACCTGAGGGGGAACCTCATAACTGTCAGCATATTTTTGAAGGAAAGTTAAGCTGGGAGAATGACTTACTATATTCAGGAGATTCAGCAGATGTTCAATTAGAGTCTGCACTAGACCAATAGATGGAAGCCATAGAAAAGACATTTCAGATCAGCATTATGGAGAGCTATTATGTTTAGACTCGTCCAAAGAGGGAATGTGTTACCTTAGAAGGGGATGAGCTCTTGGTCATTGGAAATACCCAAGCAAGAGTCTTATAACCATTCGAATGGGTTTTTCTAGAGGGGTCCCATTCCAGAACTTGGACTAGATGACCTGTAAGGCATTTCTAACTCAGAAATGTTTATGTTTTTATGATTCAGGCATAGGGCAGCCCTTACTTGACAACAGTGAGAGATCGTGGTTAGTCCAGACAGCAGTATAGTAGTTTTCTTGTTGACAGCAAATTCTGTGTACATGTTAAACCCATTGAGTAATAAGAACAAAAGAGAAACTGAGTAGGTAGTGAAATTGGTGTCTTCCCCATTTCATTTTTGGAAGACTAGATCTTCAATGCGAGAAATCTTACAGTTTCTGACCAGCCAGACAAGGTTGCATTTTAAAAGGGAGAGTTTATTTATTTTTTAATATGATATGCTAATGTAAATACTCTTCATTGATAAAATAGAGGATGTGAATCTAATATTATGAAATATTATTGTCAGGCTTAGTCATATAAAATCACTTTTTCTTTGTCTCTTGTCCAAAGGATTGTGATTATGTAACTGAGAATTGAAACTTACAATGATTCAATCATTTTCTGAATTCTCTATTACCTTTTGCAAATAGGAAGCTTGTTGGAGCAGCCCCTCTCTTAAGGGACATTTATTGCACAGCAATTTCTTTAAGTTTCCACTGTTCATGCCTTCGATTCGTCCAGTCCACAGCATTGACAGAGGGTTGTAGAGGACCAAGTACTTATTCTCAGAGCTGAGAGACCTGGAAAAACTAAATGCTGCACTCTACACACGCATAGCTACTGCCGCAAAAATTAACACTATGTAAAATTACAAGTTTGTCCCACACTACTATGATAGTTCTATGATTGAAATGCATAATTTCACTCTTCTTTAATGAAGGTTTGCAGTGATGGAAAAACAGTAGGAAGCATTTTTTCAAATGCAAATTACCTTATAGGAAAGAAATAATAAGGGAAAGAATTACCACCAAGGGGAAAAATGAAATCTTACAACACTTCCTTGGGTATAGTTGAGACAAACAATTAGTATGGTAAGGATCATTATGTCTTGTAATAACATATTGCTTCAAAAATTTCCATTCGTTCCAGTTATGGGTGCTATCTATTTGCTGGGTGACTTTGATGTTGCATGTCAGGAACTAACTGTGAGATATTTTTAGCATAATTGCAAATCTCATGAAGAATCTTCACAATAAGGATTCTAAGTGGTCTGTAATTCTCATCCATAGGTTCAATGACTAAATTCAGATACATATAGATCAGTCACTTGCATGAGATGGTAAAGTTAACTCATCAGTTAGTTGAATCATTGTTACTTTCTTACTCTGTACTAGGTAAAGAGGATTTAGCAATGAACAAGTAGACAAATGGTTGGCCTCAATAGAATTCATATTAAGAGAGAAAATCCCAGACACACATATGGAAACCCCATGATTGATTTCATATATTTTTAATATGTTTTGCTACGTAACAAAGCACCATCAAGCAACAATTTATTGGCTTATTATTCTGTAGTTTGGGCAGGACTGAGCTGAGACAGCTGGTCTCTGCTCTGTATGGTGCTGGCTGGGGTCACTCAAGTAGGGCTGGAGGATCTAAGGTGACTTCACTCACATGTCTGTGCCCCAGTTGGGCTGGCTCTCATGGCTGGGGCCTGTCAGGGCCTCTCTCTCTTCCTTCAGAGTCTCTCAACTTCTGGGGTTTCTTGTTTGCCTCATTTGGCCTCATTCTCTCTAGCTAGATAGTTAACTTCTTTGCAAGTGACTTGCAAGGAGGTGGAAAATGGAAGCTACTAAGTTTCTTAAGGCCCGGAGGTCATACCTGACTTCTTCCACTACATTCTGGTGGTCATAGCAAGTCTCAAGGCCAGTCCAGATTTAAGCAGAGGGAAATAGATTGCCTCTTGATGGGAGGAGGGGATATGTGCATTCAGGGGTGGATAGAATTGTGGGTGGCCCCTTTTATAGATAATCTACCACATGCTTCTTCAGAGGTGAAGAGAAATAATGTAGCACCTTTTTTCAAATCCTTGCTATTCAGTTGTCATCTTGTCTATAACAGAAAGAGGAATGTGACTGCCTTTGAAAACAGAGTGATCCCTTTTAATCTCTGCTCTATTTCTTCTTTATGACTACATTTGGAAAACAATTTGACTTCTAAGATTATAATGACTTTTCAACAAGTTTCCATTTGGAAAACAATTTAACTTCTAGGATTATAGTGACTTTTCAACAAGTTTTCAGATAAAAAAGTAAATGATATGTTTACTGACAGGATCTTTTCAAGCCCTGTTTTAGGTGTTCATAAAAATATAGCTACAGCAGATATAAAATCATAGAAATCTTAGGGCTGAAAGGGACTTTAGAAATCATCTCTTTCATATCCCTAATTTCACAGAGCAGGATGCTAAGGTTCATATGTGGTCATAAAGACAATGTTAGAATTTATATTTTCTTTGTCTATTTCAATTGGAAGGTATGTTTAGTTTTTTTGTAGCTTTATGGGTTTGGTTATTAGATTGTTATTACCATGGTTACTAGAAAGCAGTTTATCTTGGCTTTCCATTGAGAAAAATTAAAGGATTATGCTCTAAGATTCATGCTTGTAATTGTCTCCAATTTATGTATTTATGCCATAGATCTCTGAGTTATGGTGCTATAGGAGTAATTGTCGGACATGAATTTACACATGGATTTGATAATAATGGTAAGTGCTGGTTCATTTTACAAGCTGCTGCTTTTATAATAATGTTGACTATGTGGATGTTAATTGTCATGATTATCTTTGCATAACAGCAACATCCTAGCTTGAAGATTATCCAAAGCAGTATGATGGCTGATTGAAAACGTTTCCCTGTGTCTAGCTGTGATAGCTTGCAATAAATAAACAATTGTTCCCACTCGTGATCGGGGTAGACTTTAAAAAGCGGCCTTGTAATTTCAATAAAATTAGCTTTGCATTTAGATCAGGATCGCTGTAGCTGCCACAGTAGTTACAGGGATTGATTTATAGCCTCTCCCTTTGTCATTTCTGTATTCATTGTCTTGAGATATTCTCCCTGGAAGAGCAAGCTTTGCTCCAACAATGATTATACATGCTGCCAAGTTAGGACTTGTTGAGTTAGGATGACTGGTTCCCTTTTACGATTTCGAAGATTATGCAATGTTTGGTCTCTATTTTTCTCTATACTGGCTTATATTCCGATTTTTTTTTTTGAGACGGAGTCCAACTCCGTCGCCAGGATAGAGTACAGTGGCACTATCTCGGCTCACTGCAACCTTGGCCTCCCGGGTTCAAGCGATTCTCTTGCCTCAGCCTCCTGAGTAGCTGGGATTATAGGCATGTGCTGCCACACCCAGCTAATTTTTGTATTTTTAGTAGAGATGGGGTTTCACCATGTTGGCCAGGATGGTCTTGATCTCTTGACCTTGTGATCTGCCCACCTTGACCTCCCAAAGTTCTGGGATTATAGGCATGAGCCACTGCCCCTGGCCTATTCTATTTGTTCCTAATAATCTATGTAATAGGATATGCTTTGTATCCCAATGACATTTAAGAAAAAGGAAAAAGCAGAATACGACATAAACTCAAGAAATGACTGCCTTTGAGTCTTCATCGTTAATTAGCACTCTTTTCTCCTTTAACTTTGGAGTATTATCGGAAGGCCACATGAAATCTCTGAAACTTATGGATTAGCAGCAAATTACTATCACATCCACACCCATACAATGATTTATAGGCAGTCTCAGGAACCAGCTGCCCCAAGGCAATGTTATATACAGGGGGACCTCTTCCTTCTTTCCCTGTAGTATCTCTAACATCCTTTCCTGGATACCTACCGTAGGGCCAGAGACCCTTTGGCTCCTCTAGAAAAGTCTTCCTGTACTCCCACCAGACCTTCCTTAATCACATAGATTTTTTTGTTCCCCTGGTCTTCGTTTCTCTGTTAAAATGTAGCTTACTTGTAGTCATCTGACTCTTCAGAGTTTGACTTTCTGTCTTTGTGTGTTTGGTTTATCTGAGATGAGATGAGAGTCTTAGCTAAGAAACAACAGCTAGTAGTTTCTTCCTAGGAAATTTAAGTGCAGTTCCTCCCTAGAACCTTCTGAAGAACTTGTGAAGTCTCTCTCAAAGGAATGAATCTAATGATGGCAATTTCACTGTAACCAATGCTTAGGACAGTACATTGCACATATAAGTACGTGTCTGGTACCTATTTAATAAGTGGTTAGTGAGGACAGTGACTCCATACTATCCCAGGGGGTGATGTTAGTAGCATATAGCCTTGCTGAAGAGTTTTGGGTTGTTTCAATTAACAGCTTTACTTAGGGGACTTTCTTGTAAGCTGTCTGTATAATTAAACGATGCCTCTGATTCTCATAGTAACTTTGAATATAGAAGACAGTCTAGCAGCATCCAAATTTTGTTTCAAAGGATATAGAGAAAAATGAAGAGTGGTCACATAGCAAGAAAGCATGTATAACTAATCTTTCTTCCCATTATGATTTGGAGATTTTCATTCTTGTTCCAAGTTTTCTTTTTAGAGCAATCTTTCTTGTCTAAGCAGGATACTAGTGGCTGTAGAATGATTCATAACAGAGGTTTTATGTGTCTTTCAGCTCCTGGCAACTTGGAGGAAACTGGTTCTTATAGGGCTGAGTCAGGGTCTATGATCGCACAGTATGGATGACTCACTGGGGCTATTCCTATGGATCATTTGGAATTTAACTGGTAGCAATGCTCTCATTTCCTCCATGGGCCTTCTAAATGAAGCCATCTTATTTCATAATCCAGTGAACATTTTGGGTCAAATCAGGTGAAGACACAGAATGCAAGATTGGATGAGACAAGTATACGTAATACATTGTTGAATCTCATTTTTAAGATGCTCTATGTTCCTTAGAAGGAAAGAACTTTCTCAATTCTCTTTATCCTTTTCACTCGTTTTACAATTAACCTGTGACATCGGAGAGAAGGCAGGAGCTGATACCAGGAAGAGTGTTCCCTGCTGTTATGACTGCTTTTTGAAGGCTTGTCGAGGTGAGGGAAAGGAAAGATGAATTTAGTTTCCATAAATAACATAAATGTCTTCGAACTTTTCTTTTTGCTAGGTAGAAAATATGATAAAAATGGAAACCTGGATCCTTGGTGGTCTACTGAATCAGAAGAAAAGTTTAAGGAAAAAACAAAGTGTATGATTAACCAGTATAGCAACTATTATTGGAAGAAAGCTGGCTTAAATGTGAGTACAACTGTGGCTAAGGGGAAACCTTGTGTTTCATTTTTCCTCATTTGGACATTAGCTTGCTTTAAACCATTGGTACTCAAAGCGTGTTTACAAGATCAACAGCATCTGTCTTCCCTGGCAACATTCTTGAGTCCTACCCCATACCTGCTGAATCAGAATCTTTGGAACTGGGGCCTTGTCATCACTTAACCAGGTAGGAACTTTGTCCTGATGTATTACTGGGGCTGGAAAAATACCTAAATCCTTGCTGTGCCTCAAATCTATTATACTTACAGATGAACTTAGGTAAAAATCCATGTGCTGCTTTTAAAGGGAATGTTGATAAACACTGACTTGGTTCTCCTGGTTCTTAAACCATGCTCAGCCCAAGTGAGACCACTGCTATTCAGGCAGAGAAACCAGTCAGTATCCTTGAATGGTGTCTACCTATTTTATCAGTGTCCTGGAAAGCCCTTTCTCTGCCTATATATTTTGGAATATCTACAACTGTGACCTGAGAAGACCTAAAGTGCGTGCTTCTGTGTATCTATGTTACAGTGCAGGGGTTTTCACACTGTGAAAAGTCATCTGGAGTATATGTTGCTTCAAGAAAAGCATAGCAGAAAGGGGTTCTAGAGTCAGACATGGGTCCAAATCTAGGTTCAACTAGGTTTATGAACTTGGGCAAGTTACTTAATATTCCTGAGTCTCAGCATCTTCATCTGTGAAATGGGTCAGTGTTTCTGAACTCATTTATTTGTTGTAAGAATTAAATGAACAAAGCAATGTGAAGCACTGGCACAATGGCTGACCCTACACTAAGTGTTCAATGCAAGACAGTTAATATTCCTGATCCTTTGTGACATACTCATTAGTACCCAATCCCAGGAAAAAACAAAGCCAAAGATTTTTTGGGTTAAAAAACCCAGAAAATAATAGAACAGTTTTCTTGGAGGAAGGGAATTTATATTTCCTGGCGATTATCATATGCAGGCATGAGAGTGAAACTTTTGACTTAATTGAAACAAATGTATCCCCATACTGGTCCTGAGAGGTGTAGTTATTACTAAGTGTACAGGTTTTATGTATGAGGTTCAAAGGGATTAAACTGAGGTTCAAAGAGATTAAAACCCATGGTAGAGTCTAGCTAAGAGTTTATGTCTGTACGACTCCAAAGTCCATACTCCTTCCCCTATATCATGCTCAGGTTCTTATTTTAAGTTCATTTTATATCTGGGTGATGTGTGGGTGGACTGCTCTTCACCATTTATTTTGGCCCAAATGTCAGAGAGATTGAACCTTAATTCTGACAAATGTGTACCTTTGTCACAAGGACGATAGAAAGGGCATGCCTGTCTTAGCATAAATCCACTTAACCATCAGAAAACAGCTTCAGTTTCATTCCCACAGGAGAGTGGGTGGCTTCCTTTGTGGATATAAGGGCCATGCTTCATTTTTCTGGCTTCATTTATAGGAGCTATTCCTTTGTGCCTTAATGTTTCTTTGTTGTGAATTCGGCAGAGCTCAGATGGGGCACCACAGATGCAGGCTATCAGCAGCTGTTGAGCCTTTTTGTTGTTGTTGAGTCATGAGAGTCCAAACCTAGGGCCATGTGGTCTACTGAGGCAGACTAGAGTTCAAGGAGCCAGAGGGGAGAGGCTGCTCCAAAAGGCTCTCTTTTAGATATAAAGCTTAGAGTGAATGGCTAGGCATGGTGGCTCATGCCTGTATTCTCAACAGTTTAGGAGGCCAAGGTGGGAGGATCATTTGAACCTAGGAGTTCAGTACCAGCCTGGGCAACATATGGAGACCCTGTCTCTATAAAAAAAAATTTTTTTTTTTTAATTAGCTGGGTGTAGTGGTGCAAGCCTGTACTCCCAGCTACTCAGGAGGCTGAGATGGAAGAAATGTTTGAACACCGTAGTGAGATATGATCACACCACTGCACTCCAGTCTGGGTGACACAGACCCTGTCACAAAAAAAAAAAAAAAAAAAAAAAAAGTAACAAGGAAGGGGATTAAATTTAAGCAGGACTGGATAATATAATCATGATCTTCAAGAGCCAAGAGGAGTTGGTACTTGAGAAGGTAGCATAGTAGGAAGCAAAGGCTCTGGAGACGGAAGACTGCTTGTGTTCGAATCCCAGTGAAAATGTGAGCAGTTTACTTTGTCACTCTATCATCTTCTCTTCACTAGAAGCAGAGCCCAAGAAGGGGTTCCGTAGGTCATGTGTTTTTTTTTTTTTTGAGATAGCATCTCACTGTGTCTCCCAAGCTGGAGTGCAGTGGTGTGATCTTGGCTCACTGCAACCTCTGCCTCCTGGGTTCCAGTGATTCTCCTGCCCCAGCCTCCTGAAGAGCTGGGATTAAAGGCACCCTCCACCATGCCTGGCTAATTTTTATATTTTTAGTAGAAATAGGGTTTCTCCATGCTGGCCAGGCTGGTCTTGAACTCCTTACCTCAGGTGGTCTGCCCGCCTTGGCCTCCCAAAGTGCTGGGATTACAGGCCTGAGCAACCACACCCGGCCTATGTCGGTGATTTATATGAGAAAGTAGTTTCAGGAGAAGCCTGTAATAAAATGAGGGATACCTGTTGGTTTCAGGAGATGTTTAGTCTCATCCTGATTCCACAAAGGATTCTGAAGCATGAATTATACCACAGAAATTGTTAAGCCCAGGGGCAAGTGACTGGGCTGTTCGAACTGCATGTCAGTCGATTACTGGAAGTCTCCAAATGAGGTGACTCCTATAAACTAAGGTTGATCTGAGCTGTTAGCAGTTGCAGGAATGGGTGCACAGTTTAGGTAGAAAAGGGGATCTGGTGGGATATCAACATCTGCTACACACTCTGAGCTGCAGATCCCTAATTGCTGAACAAGGATGGTGGTGATTAGCACTTACCTTGTAGGATTGTGGATAACAAAGAATATATGTAAAGCAGGAATGGTAGCCTTTGTATACTGAAGCTAGGAGGGCCCTGCATGATTACAGTGAATAATATTTTCCAAAGATTTGTTTTTATTCCTTGATATTGCTTGATACCTGGGTGATTGATTGGGCTAGCTTAAAAGTAAAGAGTTGGTAACATCCATGGTTTGAAAGCAAGGTATATTAGTTTTCTGTGGCTTGCTCTAACAAGTTACTATAAACTTAGTAGCTTAAAAGAACATAAATTTATTATCATACAGTTCTGTATGGCAGAAGTCTGACATGGATCTCAGTGGCCTAAAATCAAAATGTCAGCCGGGCCACATTCCTTTCTAGAGGTTCTAGGGGAGGATCGGTTTCCTTGCCTTTTCTAGCTTTTAGAGGCTGCCCACATTCCTTAGCTCATGGCCCCTTCCTTTTTCAAAGCCAGCAATGACCAGTGGAGTCTTCTCATGTTGCACCACTTTGACACTCTCCTGCCTCCATTTTCATCTTGTAAGGACTTTTGTAATTACACTGGATCCGCCTGGACAATCCAGGATAAAGTCTGCATCTCAAGATCCTTAACATAATCACATCATAAAAGTCTCCTTTGCCATACTTTATTTTTCCAGCTTCATTTTCTAGGGGCCATTCCTCTGTGCCTGAATCTTCTTTGCAGTGAATAAGGTAACATATTCACAGGTTCCAGGGATTAGGACACAGACATCTTTGGGAGGCCATTATTCTGCCTATTACATAAGGGTTGAAAGAAAGACTTTTCTATAAACAGCCAGATAGTAAATAATTTAGGCTTTGTGGGGCATATGGTCTCTGTTGCAATATTTAATTTTGCCATTGTAGCAAGAGAGCAACTACAGACAATATGTATATAAATGGGCATGGCTGTGTCCCAATAAGACTTGATTTATGAACACCAAAATTTGAATTTCATATAATTTTTTCATGTGCCACCAAATATTATTCTTTTGATTTTCCCCAGTTGTTGAAATATGTAAAATCTGGTCTTATCGTGCAGCCTGTACGAAAACAAGCAGCAGGTGTGATTTGGCTTGTGGGCTATATTGGTTTAGAATATTTTTGTCCTAAAGAAGTTTTAAGAAACAATCTCCAATATTGGGAAGAATTTCTTTACCATGCTTGGCTGGTTGTCATACATATTGCAAACCTTGACCTTGTGATCTGCACTACTTCTATTTGATTTTTGTTCCCTAGGAGAGCTACTTTCCTTTTAATTTTTCACAGAAATTGCTGAAGGTAAAATGATGATAGTCAGTCTTGAAATCTTGTTCCTGTGTGGATGGTAAATTTTTGGAAACACAGGTGCAATGAGAAGAATACTCAAATTCTGTGAGTTAATCAGAAAAAGTAACCTATGTATTGACATTCCTGTTTTTTTCCTGGAAACACAGGTGCAATGAGAATACTCAAATTCTGTGAGTTAATCAGAGAAAGTAACCTATGTATTGACGACATTACTGTTTTTTCCCATTAAACCACAGTCTCTCAGAATATTGTTAACGTTTTCTTGGAGCTGGCTAATTATGACTATCTTTGATTTCCTGAATGTAATTTTCTCTTAAAAATTTGATACTTTTCTTGCTATAATATTAATGCCCCTTGCTGAACGATAGTTGACCACAAAACACTCATTTTTCTTTTTCCTTTCTGTTAGGTAAAGGGGAAGAGGACCCTGGGAGAAAATATTGCTGATAATGGAGGCCTGCGGGAAGCTTTTAGGGTATGCGCTGCTATGTTTGCTGTGGTTCTAAAAATCAAGCCATAAAACACCGTGTGGGTGTACCTCACTTCATACCACAGTTATGTTCTTGAGGAGTTAGATATAAATAGAACTACATTTCTTTTTGGGGTGTAAAGTCACCCTAAAGAATAATATTTGTTATTGAGAATCATGTATTTAAAGGACAGCTTTTAGAAAATACATTCACAATCAGATCGAAGCATGCTATAGAACTCTCCTTGGGGCTAGGTTCATTTGTTTTTCTTGAGTACAGGTCTTTCTGTAGTCCTCTTACAATATCAGACTTCTCAATTACGGCCAGAGGGTAGTGGTTCTCATATACTGGGCAAGGTTCATTATAATGTTTTCATCATCCACTAGTTTGTGGTCAAATAAGAAGCATAAGGAGAATGCAGAAAGAAGATTTCATAAAGCTAAATGCATTCAATTTAATGACTGGACTGTTGTTATTCCCGATTATGTCTTTTCTGTATCCTAGTTGAAATATACTTTATTTTATAAAAGGAAGGCACTATTTTTCTTTTACGTGGCAAAATAAAAACAATGGTAATATGTGGACCCCAAAATTTATTGCCATAGGGGTCTTGCCATTGTATTAGTTTGTTCCCTGCTAGGAATAGAAAGAACAGCTTCTTTTCCCAAGTGTTATTTAACATCTGAATGCTTTGGTATACATTGAGTGTAAGGCCTTTTTGCAGGTGTACCTGCATTACTGGTAAGTAATAGCACATGGACTTGCATTTCCAGGTGTTTCTTTTCGTAAAGAAAATTTTGACATGATGAGAAAAGAGAAAAACCCACCATTGCAAAGACTCATCTCTTCTTGTTCTGTCACTAGGCTTACAGGAAATGGATAAATGACAGAAGGCAGGGAGTTGAGGAGCCTCTTCTACCAGGCATCACATTCACCAACAACCAGCTCTTCTTCCTGAGTTATGCTCATGTGAGTAGACCAAGGAAAGGGGATCAAAGATTTCAAACAAAAGTTTAATTGCATGAATTTATTTTCAGGGTAAATCTTACTTTCTTAGAGTACATAATTAATGAGCTGACTGAATCAAGGTATATTTGTATTGTTTAAATCAAGTGGGTTACCAGCCCTATGGTAATTCATTTGGTAGTTCCTTAACGTATCTTGACTTCTTAATGTGTTTGATACTATTTGTAACCATTTCTAATAAGTTGTTCTTTGGCTTTCATGAGCCTGCCCTTTCCTATATTATTTCTCCTCCTTTGCTGACTTTATCCCACCACTCTCAGCCTGTGGAGGACCCTCAGGGTCACGTTCCCAACTCTCGAATGCATATACACAGACTCCTAAAGCTGAAAAACAACAAAGGCAACCAGAGTCATGTCACTCTTCTGTGAGTTTAACAGGCTCTTAGAGCAGAAACTGAAAGGAAAATCTGCAGGAAATAAAGCACAGTTCTGAGTTTGAATGTCTGGATAATGAGGCAAGTGCCAAATCTTTATTAGTTATTACACTGGCTTATGTCATAAACATGTAGGCAACCTTTTCAAAGAAGTCAGGGACAGGTCAATAAAGGTTCTAATGAATGGCCTCACAGTGGGCAAATGTACGTATATGCTCAAATCATCAGTACAACCTTTTGTTCCCAAGTCTTTGCTTTCACTGCTAAGTAAGCTCATTCAGTCACAAGTCTTCTCTAATTGACTCTTGTCAAAGGATTCTTGCTTGCCTGGGGTCTTTTATTTCTTAAAGCTCATATAAAAACACTAAATAAATCAATCATTATTTAGCAACCTGATGTCAACAAAACTCTAGTCATCAACAAAATGACTTTCCTTTTAGTTTTCCTGTTTCTATCATCACATCCCCAGTCTTTGGATTGTCCTGGTTAGAAAGCCTGGATTCTTAGGTCTTATGTGATGCATCTATCCTCATTTTTGTAACATGTGTTCCAGAAGCTAGATGTTTCATACCTTTAAATGCTTTTCAGATTCAGTATCTTCTCTCCTGTTTTAGGCAGTTTGGGCTGCTATAACAAAGTGTCATAGACTATGTGGCTTATAAACAATAGAAATTTATCACAGTTCTGGAGGCTGGAAGTCTGAGATACTTCTAGCAGGATGCTAGCAGGGTGCTAGCAGGATTGAGTTCTGGTGAGGGCATTTTTTCTGGGTTGCACACTGCCAACTTCTGTGGAAGTGTCACAAGGTGGAAAGAGCTAGCTAGCTCGCTCTTCTGGCCTCTTCTTATAAGGGTATCAATCCCATTCATGAGGGCTTCACCCTCATGATTTAAGTGGCTCCCAAAGGCCTACCTCCTAATACCATAACATTGATTAGGGCTTCAACATATGAATTTTGGGGGACAGAAACACTTAGTTCATAGCATCCCCGTTACCCTATCTCATCATATATAGGCATAATCTTAATAGCCTCTACTCTGGATTATCCCAACAGTCTTACATTACAGAATGTTAATCTGACTTCAGCATTTTTTTTTTTAACCGCTGTTTTACTTACCTCAGAACTGCCACTTTTATTTCATTACCAACCTGCTGAAAGAACTACAGTGGCTCTCAAATGCCTACCACATTGAAGCCAAACACCTCCATCTGGCTTCCGAGATTTTCAGTATGATCCGACTCCACCCAACCCATTTCAATTTCCTATAACTTCATTGCGTGAGAAAAAACTCAGCCTTAGCTAGGCAAGTATCCTCACTTCTACTCTACAGTGTCATGCTCATTACTGTCTCTTTGGCTTTGCTTCTGATTCTCCTTCTATAATACAACCTTTCCTCCTCTTCTCTCTCAGATGACTATTCAAGCTAAGCTTCATCCTTGAGGATCCATGTTCTACTCCCTCCACATCTTCCATAAACTCTTCCCCAAGGACTCCTTCAGTCCTTATTATTTTCTTTTATCTTCAACTCCTTTTACACTTACTTACTTTCATTACCATGCAGTTGAGTACTTAACTGTTCTCTAAATGTTCAAGAATTTTAGTTTTATCTCCACAGCTAATCTTCTGGATCTTTACACTTCCTATGTATCTCCATAGCACCCAGCAAAGATGCTGGGTATTTTGAAGACACTTGGTATTTTTAGATCAATTGCTTGAAAGGAATAAGACTAACATTTCAACTAAGGAGACTCCCTTTTGGGTCAGTACTGGGTCAGATGTCTAAAATAAGTATACAAAAAACAGAATTTTCTAGAGTTGGGGGTGGCAAACTATAGGGCCAAATAAGGCCTCCTGCCTGTTTTTGTAAATAATGTTTTACTGGAAAGCAGCCACATGCCTTCATTTAATCATGATCTGTGGCTGGTTTCATGCTACAGTGGCACAGTTGAATAGTTGAAACAGGGACCTTATAGTCTTCAAAGCCTAAAATTTTTGCCATCTGTCTCTTTCCAGAAAAAGTTTGCTGACCCCTTCTCTAGAGGACAAAGTATAGCGATCTGTCAGTTCTTACTATTTACATCTTCGTCCACAATATCTCTCTGTAGATAAAATAAACTAATTGATAGGGATGTTACTTCTTATAATTTTGAAATGTTTCCAGATATAATACCAAACTATTATTTCTGATTTATTTTAAACTGAAGAGATTTAGGGGGGGAAAGTGGAAAGCTATTTTATATCACTAGTGAGACATTTATCTTGGAGTTTTTCCCACTGACAGAATGAGGAGATTTTCAATCTTTTACACTTTAAAGTAAGTCTGCTTCTAAGCAGTAAAATTACTTTCCCTCCTGGGAAGGCACTAAGAAAACAGTAGCAGCCATAATGTGTTTTCAGAAGTCTCTTAAGTGATATATGAAGCAAAGACAATACTATATTATAATGTAAGACTATAAGAAGAAATGACATAAATCAAATGCCAGAAACTACTTCACGTTAGCTAGCTTCTGAGGAAATTAAGGAATCACGTTACAAAACACCTTCCAAGTCAAGTTCAGAATCACTGTGACTGGTGGTTTATCTTCATCAAAAGCAACAACATCGTATCACCTTTCCTGCTTTCTATATCCCTGTAGTTGCTGTGACCTGTCATTTTTCTCAGATATTCTTCGAATCCTTCTCTTCTTTCCATTCTATTTTCTACTTATTTAGTGGACATCCATTGAGAACATCCCTGCTATCTATAAATAATCTAACTAGTCTCTAATTTCTTCCTCCTACTATACACCCCTGCCAGATAAGTCTTTTAAAAATCTGGATTTTATTATTTTCCTGCTCAAGAATGACTTTAAGCTATAGTTTGTTTAAACACTCTGGCCAATTGCTCAGGACTTCAGAAATCTGACACTGTCCTTCCTCTCCCCCTGCAGCCTGTTATGCACCATATATGCAGCCTAGCTGAATGTCTTTTTCTCTTTCTTCTCAACCAAATCTTTGCTCCCATATCCCCCTCCACTTAGAATATTTTTTCCATATTTATGTGTTCTGGTTTAATTCATCCTTTAAGACCATATTGTATCTCAAGTCACATGTCACGTTGCAGAAGCAACACAACAAAAGTTTATTTCTTGTTCACTCTCCATGTCTAACATGAGTCAGCAGTGGGGCTCTTTTAGTTTTTACTCAAGAACTTGGGTTTTGGGCTAGGCGTGGTGGCTCATGCCTGTAATCCCAGCACTTTGGGAGGCCAAGGTGGGTGGATCACCTGAGGTCAGGAGTTCGAGACCAGCCTGGCTAACATGGTGAACCCCGTCTCTACTAAAGAAATAGAAAAATTAGCTGGCCGTGGTTGCGTGCACATGTAATCCCAGCTACCTGGGAGGCTGAGGGAGGAGAACTGCTTGAACCCAGGAGTTGGAGGTTGCAGTGAGCTGAGATTGCACTCAAACCTGGGTGAGAGCCAGACTCTGTCTCAGAAAAAAAAAAAAAAAAAACTTGGGTTTTACAGTCTATTTCTGGACATGTGGTTCCATGGATACCACAGGAGTGGAAAAGAAATGTGCACTGGCCATTTATGTAGCATCTTAAGGCTCTTAAAACTTCTGTCAGGTTTTTAAAGCTTTTGCCAGGAAGTAACATATATTACTTCTGCTCACACTTCACAGGCCAGAGGCAAGCCATCTAGCCATACCCAGCTTCAAAGCTAGGCCCAGACTAAGGTGAAGCAAGCAAGGCACTTAGGGGGGCAGACTACTAATTCTCATCACCATCCTCAATAATGGGTGGCTGGTTCATTTTATTGATTTGAATGGGTATGGTTAAATTTGAGAAAGACTATTTCAAACATTAAATTCATTGAATGAATACACGGATCGATTCCTGGGCACATATACGATTCTCTTGATTTAAAGCACTTGTTTGGAAACCTTTCTAATTTACTCAAATTGTGACATTATTCACACTGATAAAACCTTCTTCTACTCTGGGGATCAGAATAGATATTATTACTGATGACGATTTTATTTGATCTACTAAAACTGTTTGTCATCCACTGAATCTAAAATTATTCTTTAGTATAATTTGGAGCAGTTAAGACAGTAGAAAATACATAATTGGAATGGAAGTTCATTTGTTGCCATGCGTTTCTCTTCTAGGTGAGGTGCAATTCCTACAGACCAGAAGCTGCCCGAGAACAAGTCCAAATTGGTGCTCACAGCCCCCCTCAGTTTAGGTAAATGGGTGACAGCAGTTATTACCTGTGCATCTCCCCACTTCCTCCCCCACCCAGCCATCCAAGGGCTCTACCAGATAGATAGGTGAGCTGAAAAAATCCCATGTTGTGAACTGTATGATTTCCATTTTGCAGCCAAAAACTATCTATCTGGCCACACAGAAACTAAGTATCTTTTCTTTCATTAGTAGTAGGCTGGTTTAGTCGGCCCTCTCTCAACTGAATTTCTGCTGGTGGGTACTTGTACATATCTGTAGTCTACATCAAGGACCCATGAGACTGTATAACACTCCAAAGGTAGTCTGGAATCCAAATCATAGCTTTAGTATTAAATCCCATTTGTTATCTTCTAGTTTTTGAAAGAATCTCAGTAAAGTGGATTATTTGACTAATTCAACTGCTTACTTTTTTGGTCCAAAAAAAAATAGCCTTTATTGTCTTAGGAAAGGATGAGATCTGATGTTCTCTGCCTTAAAACCACCTAGAGCTCTGGTTTATTTTGTTTTAAAGAATATCCCCTTTAATACCTCTTGTTCTTTCACACAGTCAACCAACAAATGTGAATGAATGCCCACTTTCTAAATATCTCCGAACACAAAGGAGGATATATGGTATTGTTTAGCAATTATAATTTGTATCTAGTTAGAGAGTCTACATTTTGGCTTTCAGTTTGAATCATATTTTGAAACAGTTGCTTATATAAAAAGGGAAAAGGACTATAAATTACAGTCTTGTCAGAATGTATAAAACATTGGGTACAACTAAAATTAAAGTTAATATTACTCACCCAGTAGTATTAGCTCCTGTAGATTGAGAGAAATTTTCTATACTGGGGGCAAGATAAGTATGATGAGGAATCCAAGAAACCATAATAATTTATATGTATTCATTCTTTGTTTAGGACATTATATCTGGTTATCTATCTTTATATTTAATGTTTAAATAAGTCATTAGCATACTGCAAGAAAGCCATCTAAAATTTCTCTTAAAATCTTATTCCTAAGATCTTGCCTTAGAAATGCTTCAGAAATTGACTATAAATTTACCCACTAGCATAAAAATCTAATCACTGTGTTGGAAATTTCTCCCCCACTGGGCTAAACTGTCGTGAAGGCTGGCGGTCTCTAGTGGACTAAAATGTGTTCTCACTGACAAATGGTGCAGATGAAACCACACAGTAGATTAATTACTCAACAGATAAGTTCTCAGAAACTTATTTCCTTTAACTAACTAACTAGTTGCCTGTAATGTTGAATTTCACAGTGTATGCTTACTAATTATCAGCTATATTCTATCTTTAACACTTGCCTAGGGTGAAACACCCTGTGAAATATGCATCCCTACCCATAAATTCAGCTAAAACACAAGAGGTTATAAGGATTTTTTAGATACAGTCCATTACATTTATTCAAATGCCCATAGGTAACAAAGTCATTAGGGAAGAAATAGCGACTGAGAATGCCAAGACTCTAGTCAACCCTTTGAACATGAAGCTGAGTAGGAAATAAATAGATGAAGGGGGGAGTTTTTTTTTTTTTTGGCTGCCTTGTTACTGATGTCTGCAGTAACTATAAATTTTGAGTGCAGCAGAAATCACACAGTGGTAATACCACTTCCAAAAGGCAGCTACAGGCAAAGAGCTGAGTAGGAATCCAGTCTTTACTGTAGTTGGAAACCTATAAGAATGTGATATATTGGAGCTAACTCCAGTGAAGATTTACTCATCAGTAATAACTAGATACCATGCATTAACTGATTGTTGCATTAATCAAACTCTGGACAACTATGAGCCTCCATACCTAACACTAATTCTGAGAAAATGTTTTTGTAGAGTGAATTTTTTAAAAAATAGCTGGAAATGCAGCAGCGTGGATGACTCTTACAGACATTACATTTGGTAAAAAAAAGTCAAAGACCATACAGTATATAATGGATTCCATTCACATGAAGTTCAAAATCAGGCAAAGCTATGGTAATAGAGGTCAGAATAGTGGTTATCTTTGGAGATGCTGTTGGTCTGGGACAGGTGGGAGCCTTCTGGGTGCTGGAATGTCTTGACCTGGCAGAAACTAATATGGGTATATACACACAAAAAACCTGACAAGTACATTTAATATTTTGTGTACTTTATGCCAGTTATACTTTCCATAAAGAATTAAAGTTTTAAAAAACTTAGAAAAACTAAGTATTGGTGATGATACAGTTTTATAAGAATTTGAAGACTGTTGGAAGAGTAATAGGAGCATTTGCTGGGCATTCAAGAGATGCTGGTTCTAGTCTGTTAATCTTTTTGGAAATTTACTTTAATAATTTTGGGCTTTAGTTGTTACCCTGTAAACAGATTACAAGAATGCCAGCATTCTTTTTAGCAATATTCTGCCACAGTTTTATACAGAACCTGTTGATGTGCAAGAATCACATGACATATGCTTTGACATATCTTTTTTCAGGGTCAATGGTGCAATTAGTAACTTTGAAGAATTCCAGAAAGCTTTTAACTGTCCACCCAATTCCACAATGAACAGAGACATGGACTCCTGCCGACTCTGGTAGCTGGGACACTGGTTTATGGCATCCTGAGACAGTTGCACAGTGCCAGCGGAGGCTGCACTGAGCCTTCATCGCCCATTGCTTTAGGCCTGAAGACTTTCATTTGTAGTGCATTTTCATTATTTGTGTAGATGACCTGCTTGGATCTAGGCAGTATCTGCTCAAAGCTGTAGGGCTTATAAAATGGAATACAAGAATGAACCAAGTATGTTTCTTTAGAAAACCAAACCAACAAAAATCTCTAGGCTACTTTTGTTAAAATGCTATCTGCTAAATTGTTGCTATTGTCCATTTTAGTGCTGTGGTACATACCATTTCAATCTGTAGCTTTGTTAAAAGTTCCATGTATTAAACTTGTAACCTCTCAATGATGAAGACATGTGCATGAATACCTGGGAGGTCTTGCTGCTCTGTGGAATGCAATGCAAGATTTTATGGACAGTAATTACACAGCATTTCTCAACTCTAAGGTAGTTAAATGAGAAATATGTTTGATCTCCATTTTACAATTTTTGATGAAGTTCTTGCCTTCAGCTTTGGAGTCTATTGGAATGAAAACGTGTCTCACAGCGTGCATCTGATGTAGCAGATTGCCCCGTTCAAGTCAGCATGAACAAAGCTGGCAGAAAGGCTACTAGGTAAAGGATTTGAGTTTATTTAATAGAAAAAAGGGAATGAGGATGTATCTTTAGGTCCCAGAATAAGTAAAACCTCCTAGTTACATAACAGCAGGGAAACTAGGAGATAAAATTTTGTCTCATCTGTATGAACTGCAATGATTGTCTATGTGCTAGATACTTTTTTAAAGCCTAATTCTTGTGTGTTTCATAACCTTCCTATGTGTGCATTGTCCTGGTTCTGAAATGAGCAGATTTGAGAAAAGAATTATCTGATTCCCCATTAGGAACATATGACTTTCATTTCCCTTTAGTGCAAAGGAACAAACATCGCACTGAGGAGGGAGAAAAGTGCCCTTCTGTTTCAGCTTAATGTTACCTCTCTCTTAAAAAAAACCTTTTTGAAAAGTTTCTTGATGACATTTTAGAATTTATTGATTCCGCTTAAAATTACCTACATAGTCCAAATAAACATAATTGTTACTCTTCCGGTCATGTGAAGAGTTGTGAGAAAGAGCAGTACTATGTGTTTTATCCTTAGAGCATTATCCTGACAAGTGAACTACTTTGTTTCTTATTAGTGAGAGAGAGAGTGAGTGAGTGTGTGTATAGGATAAAATTGTAATGGCCTTAAAGTTGTTACCTGGCATTTCTGGTTTCTTAAAATAGGCATCCCCACACTCCCTTTACATTATTCGTTATACATAAACTGCTGGGTTAAGTGGGCCAATAGAAAAATCTCAAAAGCAAAATGACAAATTCAGATTAACCACAGGAAGCCATTGTGTATCCCTGTGATTTGTGACTCTTTTTTTTTTTTTTTTTTTTAAATATATATATATATATAAGTGTGTGCCATGTCCTTTTGTAGCCATGGGAACATCTGAAGGGAGAAAAATGGAGGGGCACCATCATGATGAAACAATTATACTGCATTAGTCAGAGGAGGGCGATTTTCACCTTGACTTCTTCCTCTCTCTCTGAATGGATAAACTTGTGAAGGGCAGCTACCTTTTCCTCCTCTTAACCTGGCTTCATGTGACCTTAGTTTATATTTCTAAAAACAAGCAGTATTAGGTTAGGGGTGCTGGAAATGTATGTGTCTTTTCTCTGGAGGAAAGATTCTGACTTGGTTTAGACATACGAAATTCTCTTTGTTTTATTCCTGCACTTGGGTGTTTAAAATCAGCTGAGGTTTATTATGCTAATATGAATAGTATTTCTCTTCTAGATTTCCTTCTTTATAAACTCCAAAAAAAAAAAACACAACACATTCCTGCAGGTCAGAGAAAGTGTTTGATAAAAGCATAGAATTATGGCTTTGGAAATAGAAATTAAGTCATTTGTTGGTTTAGCAAAACTGATTGGTGATTAGTTGGGGCCCTCACAGTTTTTAGTTGAGAAGGTTTTCTTATCCTGATTAATTGCTGTAACTCAGTTATACTGAAAATTGCAGATAGGCTGTCCATTAGTAAAACAAACTAAACAAAACAAACGAAAAGCATCAATACCAAATCATCATTACTAGCTAGAACAATTATTAGAAGGATTGAATTTCCAAATACATGCTTATGTTTAACTCTTCCAATCACATTCTCATTGTCCTTTCTCTTGGATACAGATTGCTAAGATAAACAGACACTGATTAACTGGCAGAAAGAGAAAGGTAAAATGCAACTGGAAGGGAAAGAAAAAGTAGGAAGAAGCTGGCCTATGGATGTGGCTCTGAAGGGAAGACAGGATTTTGGCAATCCTTGCTAAGCACATTCACTGGAGTAGAGCCATGAAGTTTTACAAAAATAATTATGGTAAATTAAAAGGAAATTAGATGTTGGATCTCAAACTAGGGCTGCAGTTCTCTTACTCACGCACCAGATGTTCTGCCAGTGAACTAATTGTCTGGGCATTGGAAGGAGTTAGTTAGGTCTTTTTTGTGTGTGTGTGTGAAAATCTCCTAGATTAGTAAAAAATTTTCTAGATATAAAGTGGTTTTATTTGGGCTCATCACCATTGCCCGAAGTGTACTGAGCCTTTCACCAAGTGCTCAGCATTGGCCTCTTGTTCTCATTTATTCATTTTATGAGATGGACTTGGACATAACTAATGCAAACATAGGATTCATAAATTATCCTGAAGTTTATTTAGTGCCTTGCCTCAATGGAGCTTAAAGCATAGCACATAAATTTTATCTTATTTAGCCCTGGAGCATCACTAAGAAGCAGCTAGGAGCTATGGCTTGCCAGACAGGTTATGCTTGTGCCAGAGAAGTGGAGAAGCCTAAAATCTCTTGTCGAGTATCCCACAGAAGGAAAGGCAGTCTTTGGCCTTTGATCTACTGACCTGTGGATTAACCTCCATCCCTTAGGTTATCCCATTTCTAAATACATTTATTCAATCAGTATTTCTATAATCACTTAACATTTGATAGGCTTCTTCCTGGATACATTTAACATAATGCCTCAGTTGCATATTAAATAATGGAAGAATATACAATTGCTTCATACAACAATATTCTCTTCACCAGTGACGGTGTCCCACTGGTTTGAAGAAGGATATTCTTGGATTCTGCATTTTATATCTAAATGGTTATTGTGAGACTGGTTGTATTTTCTTCTCCTACTTGTGAAACAATGGAACAGTCATTTTAAGGACAATAAAAAGTTGGTTGAAGGCTTTCTGTTTCTTTTTTAAAAATATTAAAATGTGGTAGATATATTAACATATTTCATCCTGTTTTAGACAACATTTGCCAAAAACAATGTACAATAACTGTACTATACTAGCTTTCTTGGCTTAGAAAAGTGGGATTTGAATGCAGTAATTTTCTCCATAGACAAGAAGGTATTTACGAAGTTGTTATTATATTTTCTTCCAGAATGTAAGTCAGCAGATGTGGTTTACTGCCTTTGTAATAATATTTCTATAGAGAAAAAGAGATGCCTCTGAAGAAATTATCAGTGATGATAGGGGACAGGGCTGATCTCACAAAAGTGACAGTGAACATCACTGTTACTATCAAATCAAAGAATCTGTGTTATCATTTTTTAACAATCCAGTTAATTTCTAGTCATTCATTCAGCACACAGTAACTGAGCACCCATTCTATTTAAATCACCAAACTAGCTATATTTAGGTGGATAATATACAGTGTCTGGGCTTCAGTGAACAGTCTGGTCTAACATGGGAGATGGGTATATACTGTTTCAATTATCCTACTGAGTGAAAATGATATATAAATACATCATGTTGTGATTTGAAACACAGAGAAAGAATTATTCAACTTTCGTCTGGTGGATACTATTGGTGTTTCCTCTGTGCAGATCCCAGCAAATTCCTTTTACTGGGTGCCCTTACTTTATCTTCGGTCTGCTTTTGTTTCTAATTGGCTGTGGCTCTCTAAGATGGCTGTCCTCATGCTACTGGAGCCTCTTTGCCCAGTACACTTTCAGAGAACTGGAAGTGCCTGGTGACCCTTAGACAATGACTGAGTGGTATGGGACTCTGCAAGCCCGACTACCTCCTTGAGTTCAGACAAATCCAGAGGCATATAATAACATTTATACGGATTTCTCTGTGGTGTCTTTTAGGGTTATGCTGAGAGTGCAGATTGAGTCCCCTGTTGACTATTTTAAACACCTTTCTGGCACTGATATGTTCAAAGATCTGGAAAAGTACTAGTTTGTAGGTTCCTAGGTCAGCCCATCTGTGTAGTAGATCATATCATCATGTACAGGAAATGGACATCAGATGACATAGAGGTTGTGGGTAGTAAGTAGCAAATTATGGCCTGTTTGTGCTCCTCTTGGAGAGTTTATTCTACTTTCCAAGCTGATCCATGAAATGAGAATTTTTGTGTATAGGGTAACGGCACAAGGAAAGATGCATATAAATGAGTGTTTATGAGTGATCTTTGGGATGTGGACTGGAAGGAGAAGCTTTGGGACAAAGAAGGCAAGAAGTGTAGAATTTTTCTTGCTGTGGTCTATAATTTTATGAGAACCAAGAGGTAATGAGTTTGCTTAGGTTTTTAAATATGTATCTAAGTTGACCTGATCAAAATTTGCAAGAGGCTGTTTCCAGTTAGGTTTAATGTATTTGCATGTGCCTCAAGTTCACTTGCTTTCTTTATTAAGATCATGCTAGCTGTAGAAACAGATAATCTCAATGGCTTAACCCAATTTATTTCTTGTTTTCATTACATACATAATGGGTATTAATGATCAATGAGTTTTCCTCCTCTAACCGGTGACTCAGGGACCCAGACTCCTTCCATATTATGGTTCTGCCATTTTCAACACATGATTGAATGTATGCTCATCTATAAGAAGCCAGTGGAGGGAAAAAGGCCATGGAAGATATTGAGTGGAAGATTTGGGATTGTCCTGGATGTTGTCTACATTACTTCTGCTCATATTCCATTGGCCAAATCTAACTGTAGGGGAGGCTGAGACATGTAGTCTAGCCGTGTGCCCAGAATGAAGAGCAAATGGGTTTAGTTCTCGGGGAGCATTCCCAGCCACACCTTATAAGATGAAGTATGGGGCAGTAACTTTGAGCTCTTCTCAATTTAGAAAATTGCTTTTGAGCACAGCACAATGAAAATTGAAAATGCCATTGGTAACCTGCCGTTTATTCTGTCTTTTTAATTAACAGCTTAATTGGATAATTTAATCCCCTTTAGAATTGGAGATATGAAAATGAAAATGAGATACTCCCTGTGATCTGACAATACTGTGCTTTAATAAACACACCAAAGTGAGCCCGGAAATGAGCACCACAAAAGCATTACCATGATTTGTGATCAGTGAAAGAAAACCTGATCTATAATTTTAATTATTCCTAAATGGTTTAGATACATGTTTCATTTGAATGTGTATTTTGTTTTGCTAATTGGTTCAATTAGAAAGGTAACTGAACATAAGAATCTGTGGCAAAGCCATGAATTTATAATATGTTCTAAGCTTTTAAAATATATACCATTGAGAAGGTAACTAAAATATTCTTCAAAATACTGTTCAAAGTGCAGTATTTTCCAGTGTTTTTGGAGAAATTATATACAATAGTTTTTACTTCTCCATTGATGATGAGATGCAAAATAGTATTCACCATATTCTTGTGTTATGCTTTCTCCACTTGAATGAGAAATTGAGGCTCAGAGTCCAAGAAATGAAAATGAGTGTCCATGTACAAGCCACAAAAGTGCTGTTCTAATTCATTCTGGCCAGAGACTCCACTTACAGAGAAAGAAAAACTGAGTAAGTCAAAATCCCAGTATAAAAAGCTACCTAAAATATTGAGTATAGTTTGCCCTGCCAGTTTGTCTGCAAATGTCCTAGACAAAAAAGAAGTATAGTTTATGATTCAGAAGTATACTGTATTGAAATAAAAACTACCACCAGAGACTACTATAAACACCTCTATGCAAATAAGCTAGAAAATCTAGAAGAAATGGATAAATTCCTGGACACATACACCCTCCCAAGACTGAACTAGGAAGAAGTCGAATCCCTGAATAAACAAATAACAAGTTCTAAAATTGAGGCAGTAATTAATAGCCTACCAACCAAAGAAAGCCCAGGACCAGATGGATTCACAGCCCAATTCTATCAGAGGTACAAAGAGGAGCTGGTACCATTTCTTCTGAAACTGTTTCAAACAATAGAGAAAGAGGGACTCTTCCCTAACTCATTTTATGAGGCCAGCATCATCTTCATACCAAAACCTGGCAGAGACACAACAACAACAAAAAAACTTAGGCCAATATCCCTAATGAACATTGATGCAAAAATCCTCAATAAAATACTGGCAAACCGAATCCAGCAGCACATCAAAAAACTTATCCATTACGAGCAAGTAGGCCTCATCCCTTGGATGCAAGGCTGGTTCAACATACACAAATCAGTAAACATATCCATCACATAAGCAGAACCAATGACAAAACCCACATGATTATCTCAATAGATGCAGAAAAGGCCTTTGACAAAATTCAACATGCCTTCATGCTAAAAACTCTCAGTAAACTAGGTACTGATGGAATGTATCTCAAAATAATAAGAGCTATTTATGACAGACCCACAGCCAATATTCATACTGAATGGGCAAAAACTGGAAGCATTCCCTTTGAAAACTGGCACAAGAATGCCCTCTCTCACCACGCCTAATCAACATAGTATTCAGAGTTCTGGCCAGGGAATCAGGCAAGAGAAAGAAATAAAGGGTATTAGGAAAAGAGGAAGTCAAATTATCTCTGTTTACAGATGACATGATTGTATGTTTAGAAAACCACATCATCTCAGCCCAAAATCTCCTTAGGCTGATAAGCAACGTCAGCAAAGTCTCAGGAGACAAAATCAATGTGCAAAAATCACAAGCATTCCTATTCACTAATAACAGAGAGCCAAATCATGAGTGAACTTCCATTCACAATTGCTACAAAGATAATAAAATGCCTAGAAATACAATAACAAGGGATGTGAAGGACCTCTTCAAGGAAAACTACAAACCACTGCTCAAGGAAATAAGAGAGGACACAAACAAATGGAGAAACAATCCATGCTCATGGATAGGTAGAATCAATATCATGAAAATGGCCATACTGTCCCAAAGTAATTTATAGATTCAATGCTATCCCCATCAAGCTACCATTGACTTTCTTCACAGAATTGGAAAAAACTACTTTAAATTTCATATGGAACCACAAAAGAGCCTGCCTGGTCAAGACAATCCTAAGCAAAAAAAACAAAGCTGGAGGCCTCACGCTACCTGCGTGATCAGTGAAAGAAAACTTTAAACTACACTACAAGGCTACAGTAACAAAAACAGCATGGGTACTGGTACCAAAACAGATATATAGACCAATGGAACCGAACAGAGACCTCAGCAATAACACCACACATCTGCAACCATCTGATCTTCGACAAACCTGACAAGAACAAGCAATGGGGAAGGGATTCCCTATTTAATAAATGGTGGTGGGAAAACTGACGCCATATACAGAAAACTGAAACTGGATCCCTTCCTTACACCTTATACAAAAATTAATTCCAGATGGATTAAAGATTTAAACATAAGACCTAACACCATAAAAACCCTAGAAGAAAACCTAGGCAGTTCAGGATATAGGCATAGGCAAGGATTTCATGACTAAAACACCAAAAGCAATGGCAACAAAAGCCAAAATAGACAAATGGGATCTAATTAAACTAAAGAGCTTCTGCACAGCAAAACCAAAACAAAACAAACAAAAAAACTCTCACTAGAGTGATCAGGCAACCTACAGAATGGGAGAAAATTTTTGCAATCTATCCATCTGACAAAAGGCTAATATCTAGAATCTACGAAGAACTTAAACTAATTTACAGGAAAAAAGCAAACAACCCCATCCAAAATTGGGTGAAGGATATGAGCAGACACTTCTCAAAAGAGGACATTAACATTTATGTGGCCAACACACATATATGAAAAAATGCTCATCATCACTGTCATTAGAGAAATGCAAATCAAAATGCAATGAGATACCATCGCAGGCCATTTAGAATGGTGATCATTGAGAAGTCAGGAAACAACAGATGCTAGAGAGGATGTGGAGAAATAGGAACGCTTTTACACTGTTGGTGGGAGTGTAAATTAGTTCAAACATTGTGGAAGACAGTGTGGCAATTCCTCAAGGATCTAGAACTAGAAATACCATTTGACCCAGCAATCCCATTACTGGGTATATACCCAACGGATTATAAATCATTGTATTATAAAAAGACACATGCACATGTATGTTTATTGCAGCACTGTTCACAATAGCAAAGACTTGGAACCAACCCAAATGCTCATTAACGATAGACTGGATAAAGAAAATGTGGCACATATATACCGTGGAATACTATGGAGGGAAAAGAAAAAAAGGGTAAGTTTATCTCCTTTGCGGGGCCATGGGTGAAACTAATAACCATCATTCTCAGCAAACTAACACAAGAACAGAAAACCAAACACTGCATTGTCCATGTGTTGAACAATGAGAACACATGGACACAGGAAGGGGAGCATCACACACTGGCGCCTGTCGGGGGTAGGGAGCTGGGGGAGGGATAGCATTAGGAGAGATACCTAATGTAGACGACAGGGTGATGGATGCAGCAAACCACCATGGCACATATATACCTATGTAACAAACCTGCACGTTCTGCACATGTACCCCAGAACTTAAAGCATAAAAAAAGTACACTGTGTTAATCTCCAAATTGATTTAGAAGTCAATGGAATCCCAGTACTTGGATAACAGTCAGACAACACTCCCACCCCAGTGACATTTGATGAATGGCAAAAGTAGCCCAAAGCATATTTATTCCAAAGGTGACCAGATTTTCAACTGGCATTTGTAATTTTCTTTGCCTAATAATAATCATAATGAAAATGGCTTTGGTTTGTTGACACCCACTATGTCCTAGGCACTCTGCTAGGGCATGCCTGCTTTATGGCCAATCCTCACAACAATCTTGCACATAGCTGTTGCTATTCTAACTTCACAGGTACGAAACACGTGACTTGTCAAGACCAGATTAGTAATTGCAAGAGCCAGAAATAGTCTATTTTGTCTAACTTCAGAACCCATTCTCGAATGTTCTCCTGGGATATAGAACAATGTTAACAAACATGGTCGTAACCTGTGACTTACTGAAGACTTCAGGTTATACTTCTACAGTAATCTGTTAGAAAACAACGTAAAGAAAGGAGTCAGTTTACAAGAATTTATACTTAATGGTAGTTTCATTTCATGTCCTTCAGAAAGGATTCTAGACCCTGCTCTTTACTGATAATGCTTGTTACCATTTATTATGTATCATGTGCCAAACATACACTAAATACCTTATTTAATTATCACAACAACTTAGATACATATTATTATCTCTACAGGTAAGAGACCTGAGGCTTGGAGAAGTTAATGACTTTGTTCATGATTATTTAGCTAGCAACAGGCAGCATGGATGTGAATCCAGTTTGGTCAAAGTGCTTTCTTAGGCAAACATAACTATGGTGACTCTAAGTCCTGGATGTCTCGGCTGCGGCATCCCTTCAGTTCAGTTGGCAGACCTCCCTGAAATCTACCTGTGTTCAGCCCTATGACTGCCCTCATCCTCTCTTTTCAGTCCCTGAAACCAGAAAGTTTGCAGGTTACTTTCTCCAGAGAACAAAATCTTTGTTCCTCTGCCTGTGGGTAGCTGAGAGACTTTTTAGCAATCACTTTGGTTTGGACCCTAGGATGCATTCTTTTTAAACATTTTTAAGATTTGACAACATTGTGTGTATTTATCATGTACAACGCAATGTTTTAAAGTATATATACGCATTATGGAATGGTTAAATCTCACTGATTAACAATTGTATTACCTCATGCAATTATTTTTTTGTGGGGAGAGCACTTAACATTCACTCTCTTTGCATTTTTCAAGAACATAATAAATCATCATTAACTACAGTCACCTTGCTGTACAATAGAGCTTTTGAATTAATTCCTTCCATGTAACTGTAATTATGTATCCTTTGAACAACCTCTCCCTATCTCCCCCACCCTCCAATCTCTGGTAGCCACTATTCTACTCTCTGCTTCTATGAGAACAACTTTTGAGATTTCACACGAGTGACATCATGCAGTATTTGTCTCGTGTCTGGCTTATTTCACTTAACATCTTCCAGGTTCATCCATGTTGTCACACATAACAGAATTTCATTTGTTTTATGGCTAAATAATTTTCCCTTGTATATATATATCACATTATCTATTCATCCCTTGATGGACACTTAGGTTGATTCTATGTCCTGGCTATTGTGAACAGTGCTGCAATAAACACGGGAGTGCAGATATCTCTTCAGCATACAGATTTCATTTCCTTTGGGTACATACCCAGTAGTGGGATTGCTGGATTGTATGGTAGTTCTAGTTTTAATTTTTTAAGGAACTTCCATGCTGTTTTCCATAATGGCTGTACTAATTTACATTCCCACCAACTGCGTGTAAGGGTTCCCTTTTCTCCACATCCTTGTCAGCACTTGGAGCTTTATCATGCATTCTGACATTTACTGTTACCTAGAGCTTCCAAATCCTGAGACCTTCTGGTATTCTACAGAATATTTCAGTTTGCTTCTAGTAAGGGGACCATTATTTTTGTCTATGTGGGCTTATACCTTTCAAAAAATATATTGTTAGCTTTTGTGTGTGTGTGTGTGTGAGAGGGTGAGCAGATCTACATCCGAGTCCCCTACATTTAACTGGAAGTCTACATTTCATTTTTTAATGGGGAAATTTAGTAAGAATTTATTTTGAAAGAAATGCTGCTATAGATACAGTTCGATATGGAATTATTGCCTTTCCCCAGTAACCTTTTTAACTAGAGTCTAAAGTTTCCTTTAAATTGCTGAGTATTAGGGGGTTTTATTTTACACGGAAACCCATCCTATTTTTTCTTAATAAAATAAACACCCATCAACATTTGATAATTTTCATTTCTCCTAAAGATATTGAACTTAGCCTTTGGAGAATTCATTTGAGATTAAAGTAACATATCTCTGTGTACCTTCCAAAGTTGCTTAGGAATATGTCTAGGAGAATGCTAGAGTGGATTTGTCACAAATGCTCTGGAGGAAATTTTTACATATCGACAAGGGCCAAGCTTGGTCCTCGGAGATTCACATTTCAACTCTCATTTGCACACACAGAGTCTCTGGTGCAGATTGAGTCTGAGTTAACACACATAACTTGTTGGGAAGAAATCAATCAAAAACCTTTTTAAGTGGTTCTTCAGGAACGGAAAGTTCAGTATCTCAATTTTGTTGTAAGCATTGAATAAAAACCACTTTAAAGCATTCAGCATATTAAAACTACAAACGGTGGTAATAACAAAGGTATTTATTCCCTCACCTAGGTCAGTTGGTGTTATGTACAAAGCGATAAGTAGAATAAGGAAAAAAATCAACTGTCATTTAATGTCCGCCTATAACACGAGGCAGAGTGCTAGTTGTCATATTGCAATTTGATTAATCCAGGACTCTGGTGACTTTAGCCCGAAACTTCACAAACAATAGCGTAACAGCCTTGTCATTCTTCAGCTTAAAAAACCTTTAGCGAGGTTTTCCCTTGCGTTTACAATAACATCCAAACAACTTAACCTGGCTTAAAGGGCCCACAGGACCTGGCTCCTACAGGACCTATGCTGTCACTTCTTCATAGTCTTTTTCTAGCTCCCATTGGTCTTTTCTCCGTTTCTCTAAATTTACTAAACTTTCTCCTATCTTCTCAGTTTCAGGGCCTTTGATGTTTGAAATGCTTTTTGTATGTCTTTTACACAACTTCATTGAAATTAGGTCCCTTAACTATATCGTCTTATCACCTCACCTGGCTCACACCTTCGTAGATCTTACCACTGTTGCTAGTTTTCTCCTTCCTCCCTGCCTCCCACCTTCCCTCTCTCTCTTCTTTCCTATTGTTTGTCTTCCTCTACTGTCTTGTAAGTCCCATGCTATTAAAACTTGCTCTTGGGCTAGGTATGTTCGCCTGCACCTATAAATCCCAGCACTTTGGGAGGCAGAGGTAGGAGAACTGCTTGAGGCCAGGAGTTCCAGACCAGACTGGGCAATATAGTCAGACTCAGTTTCTAAAAAAACAAAAAACAAATTTAGCTGGGCATTGTGGAGCACACCCATAGTCCCAGCTACTCAGGAAGCTGAAGCTGGAGGATGGCTTCAGATCAGGAGGTTGAAGCTGTAGTGAGCTATGATTGCACCACTGCACTCCAGCCTGGGTGACACAGTGAGACCTTGTCTCTAAAAACAAAACCAAACAAAACAAGCCTTTCTCTTGTTCATTACTATGTTTCTAGCATCACTACTATATTTCCAGCACTCAGAACAGAGTCTGACAAATAATAGGCCCTTGAATATATATTTAGTAAATCTGTTCTTTCATTTCACCAATAAATATTGATCATTTACTGTGTGCTTGGCATTCTTTAGGGGCTGCTGAGGATATTGCAGTAAACCAAACAGAAGTTCTTGCTTCCACAGAGCTTATATTCTAGGAGACAGACAATAAAATAAATAAGTGAAATGTGATACAGTATCTGGTAATACTTGTTACGGAGGAGAGAAGAGGATATCATATGCAGATGTCAGAGTATTGCAAATTTAAATAGCATGGTCAGGAAGATGTTTGAGCAAAGAACCTATCTTGGAGAAGAGGCTTCTTTCTAGGCAGAGGCAGGAGGGTCCCAGGCCAATTGTAGAATAGCAGAGAGACTAGTGTGGCTGGAGCAGAGTGAGCAAGGAAGAGTGCAGAATGAGATGATGTCAGGATGAAAACAACATTCAGCTTGTCTATGGTCATATAGGCTGCTGTAAGAACTCTTCTTTTCACTCTGCATAAGATGGGAAGCCACTGGAGATTTTTGAGCAGCAAAGTGACAAGATTCAACCTGTGATTTCCATGATGACTCTGCCTGTGCTGAGAATAGACTGTGGTTGAAAGGGAAAGAAGCATGAATACCAGTTAGGAAGTGGTTGCCATCATCCCAGCAAGAAATGATGGTGGCTGTGTCCAGGAGAGGAGCAGCAGAGGAAATGAATGAATAAACGATAATAAAATTTAATAAAAACTTTCCATCATCCTGTTACTTTGAAATTTCCACCTATTTCTTTTGTATTTGTCTTTTTCCATGGCCCCATGTATAATTATATGGCATAATTTTATTCTGAGCGTAATATGATTTTTAATCTTTTTCATCTAAATGCATTGGCCTACATCCATAGGTGCTTCAAAATCTTCCTTTTGTTTTTGTTTTTGTTTTTTTGAGACAGTCTCACTCTTTTGCCCAGGCTGGATACAGTGGTGTGATCTCGTCTTACTGCAAACTCTGACTTTTGGGTTCAAGTGATTTTGTTGCCTCAGCCTCGAGTAGCTGGGATTGTGAGCACATGCCACCACAACAGGCTAATTTTTGTATTTTTAGTAGAGATGGGGTTTCACCATGTTGGCCAGGCTGTTCTTGAACTCCTGACCTCAAGTGATCCACCCACCTCGGCCTCACAAAGTGCTGGGATTACAGGCATGAGCCACCGCACCCGGCAAAATCTTCCGTTTTTAATGGCAGAATGATATTCAGAGTTTCTGTGACGTAATTTGTTCAATTAATTCTATTAAGAAATTTATTTATTTCATTGATCACTATTATAAATAATAGAGATGAAAATCTTAATGTATAGAGTTCTTTTCCTTTTTCTAGATTGTTTCCTTAGAATAAATACTTATGAGTGAATTTACTTCATCAAAGGAAGTATGTATATGCTTTTGTGGCTTTTGAAATGCACTAACAAATTGCATTCTAACAAGGTTCTATGCATGAGGGTACCTACCAGTTTTACAACAGAACTGGATCAGAAGTAGGTCCTGCTCACACATTTTCTTCCCACCATATAATGTGGGAAGAAAATGTGTCAACCATCAGCTATAATAAAAAGCACAATGAAGAACAGTGTAAGAAGGCACCACATTTAGAAAAACCGTATCAGCTTTAGGTGTTATTAATTTCATTTATAGTAATCTTTGCATCTAGCAAATAAATAGGGCTGAAAGAAATGGCTCATACCCGTAATCCCAACATTTTGAGAGGCTGAGGTGGGTGGATTCCTTGAGCCCAGGAGTTCAAGACCAGCCTGGGCAACTTGGTGAAACCCCATCTCTAACAAAAAATATAAAAATCAGCAGGGCATAGAATGTGCGCCTGTAGTTTCAGCTACTGAAAAGGCTGAGGGAGGATTACTTGAGCCCAGAAGATTGAGGCTGCAGTGAGTCGTGATTGCACCACTGCACTCCATCCTGGGTGACAGAGTGAGACCCTGAAATACATAGATATATACATACATACATACACAGAAGTGTGACTGGTTGTTTAATTTTACCAACTTGCTTTTTTGTTTTTACCTCTCTTGATATAAATTACCCACCATCAAGGCCCTTCACCCATTAGGCTATTAAGATTTTGATTTTTTCTCATCCTACTATAAAGACAAAAGCACATGTATGTTTATTGCAGCACTATTCACAATAGCAAAGACTTGAACCAACCCAAATGCCCATCAATGATAGACTGGATAAAGAAAATGTGGCACATATACACCATGGAATACTATGCAGCAGCCATAAAAAAGGATGAGTTCACGTCCTCTGCAGAGAAATGGATGAAGCTGGAAACTATCATTCTCAGCAAACTAAGACAGCAACAGAAAACCAAACACCACATGTTCTCACTCATAAGTGGGATTTGAACAATGAGAACACATGGATGGGAATACCACACACTGGTGTCTGTAGGGGGGTGGGGGGGCTAGGGGAGGGATAGCATTAGGAGAAATACCTAATGTAGGTGATGGGGTGATGGATGCAGCAAACCACCATGGCACGTGTATACCTATGTAACAAACCTGCACATTCTGCACATGTAACCCAGAACTTAAAGTATAATAAATTTTCATTTTATCTTATTGAGTTTTTATTGCTTATTATTTGTAGTCACTTATTTGACTAGAAAACAATTCTGCTGCTCTCTGATCTTTATCTTTGTACATTTGCAAGTAGCAGTGTTCCTTTGTAAGGTAATGGAGATGGGCAGAATAATTCACACAATTTTTCTTACTGAAATAAACTTTATACAGAGGTACAAAAGAATACAAATTTAGGTGGAATATAATGTTACGTGTATATCAGTTAACGGAACAAATATTTTTTGAAGCACTTGATAGATATTATTCAAGGGCTGGGAATATGATGAATAAGATTATATTTTCCAATTATTTAACAATCTGAAAATTACTGAACTCATAAGGAATAATAGATATATAAATACAATTTCAGAAGTGTAATGTATAATTGAATAGAGGTGAACACAGAGTTCTTTGGAAATAAAACTGGATAAAAGTATTTATAGAGCTAAGTAATGAAAAAATTCTAATGCCCTCAGCTGTGAAATAAAAATAAGGCAGACAACTCAATAGAAAATTGGGCAGACAACTAGAACTTATCACAAAAGAGGATATTCCAAATCGCCAACAAACAGATGAAAAGGTGCTTAACTTCACTAGTCATTAAGGAAATGCAAATTAAAGCCACGACATGATTCAACTATTTACCCCCTCCCCGCTAGGATGGCTAAAATCAAAAAACATTTAGACAAGCAGAACTCTTATAGACTCCTGGTAGGAGTATAAATTTGTATGGCTATCTTGAAAAACTATTTAACAATATCTTCTAAAGCTGAATATACTTGTATCCAATAACCCAGCAATCCACTCCTAGGTATTAAGTTGTCATCTTAGTAGATAATAATGGTTGAATATTGGCAATTTTATATTGTTTAACCTAATGTATACCCAGCAGAAATGCACACCTATGTTCACCAAAAGACATAGAAGAATTTCACAGAAGCACTATTTATGAGTCCAAAAATAGAAAGTATCCAAATGCCCAGCAATAATAAAGTAGATAATTGAATATTGGTCTACAATAACAAGAACAAACAAACTACAACTACATGCAACAAGAAGAGTGTTTCTCACAAACAACGTTGGATGAAAGAAAGCAAACACAAGAGAGAACATACTTTACGATTCTATGTAAAATATAAAAACTGAATCTGTTAGCAGTCACAGGAGTGGTTACACCTTGGGGGTTAGAAACTGGAAGGGTTCACAACGGGGAGCTTTGGAAGTTCTGGTAATGCTGCATTTCTTAATCTGGATGCTATTTACATTAATGATTTGTGTACTTTTAGATATGTATGTGTATTGCATCAAAAATTTAAAAAATTAACACTAAAATAAATACGAGGAAGTCCAAGAAAGTCCCCATTTTTTTCCCACACAACATTCACTTTGATGCTTTTCTAGGGAAATACTGAATGACAAATTCTTTTCGAAAGCTTTTATCCTCTCATTTTTGGAGTCCTTTTTTGCTGGCACTGGTAGGAAATCCTGTACTTGTTGTAGAAACATACGTAAGAGACTAAACTGGGTGTGGGGTCCTGGCTGCGAAGCTTTCCTGGAAGAGATGAAGCTGGACCTAAGTTTTGTAGCATCCATTAGAGACAGCCAGGGAAGCAAGTGGATGGCAGACAGTTCCAGAGAGAGAGGCCAGGCTGCTAGAAAGCAAAAAGGTGTGGTAGGGAAAGAAAGAGAACCTACTGGGAGGGACTGGACAGACTCTCTGGAGCTAGAGCTTGAAGAGTAGCTGAGGAGGGGTTATTGATAAGCAAGAGAGTTTGGCCAAGGCCAGATAGAGAAAGATCTTAAAGGGTCATGATACTGAGTTTAATCCTATAGGCATCTGGGAACCACTGACCAATTTAAATCAAACAGGTGACACAATTAAGTTTCTACTTAATAAAGAGTAAGATAGTGATGGTGTGAGAAATACTTGAGGAGGGGTAAGAAGACTGAAGCCTGGGGAACCAGTCAGGAGGCCAGTGCAGTAATCCACGGGAGATAAGACAGGCTGGTGGTATGGGATGAAGAAGTAGGTACAAACGTGAGAGCTACTGAGGAGACAATTGTTCTGACAGGACTCTGTAATTGATGGGTTTGAAATTAATATCTAGGCATGGTATTTTTTTTCTAGTAAAAAAGTGGTAGAACCTTAATTTTGATAAATGATAAAACACATCTAGCCTTTGTCCTTTTTCCCCGCCTTTAACACCTTTCTGCAGGTGGATACATCAAAGAATGTTGCCATGACGAACAAGAGAATGCTTACCAATGATTTCTCATTGCTGGTTGGAACAAAAACCCAATGACACATTTCAGACTTTTGCTGTGGGAAATCATGTAGGTCATCTTATTGCACTACCGTGCAAACTTCTTGATTTTGCCAAATCAGTTGAGAGGAAAAAGGTAATTTATCTGATTAGTCCTGTGTTAATGCCATTCTGGAAACAGAAAAAAAGTGTTACCTATATAGGCTGTCATATACTATTGTAAACAAAAAACAATCTGTATATGTGTTTATGATTATATATACAAAACAATGTACACTCATGAATAAATGTACATGTATGTATACACATACTAGAAGCTTAAACAGCTATGCGACACTCCTGAGACTTTATATACAGGCATTATCAAGGTATGAAAAAAATAACAAATTTTTGTTTAATTTTCCGTGTGTTTTTAATGGTTACATGTGGGTGGGAGAGGATCCAGATGATTTGTTCCTCACTTTAATTTCCTCATTGCATTTCCTCCTTTTCAATTTTGGTTTTTGTAAACAGGAACACTGTGTTAATCCATTCTAATTAAAACCCAGCCATGCAACCCTTTGGTTAAAGAAACAATTTTTGAGTCTGCCTAGGATATTTTTTAGTCCGTCAGAAATTGCCTCTATGGCTTTTGAAATCATCACCACTACAGTGCTCTGGTAGCCACTGGGGCAATGTCTTTACAGGCTGATGTTCTAAAAACACCAGGAATTGGCCAAGAGCCCTTGTTCTGGAGAATGGTTCAGGGCTCTTCCACAGGGGCCTAATAGAGTGCAGAAATTTATATTCCTATAGAAAAAGAAAAGAGTAGGAGTTATGGAAGGAGCAACAGGAAATGACCCAAGTTCACCTCCTGCTTGTCCACAGAACTTCTCTTTGCCTTCCGGCTACCAGAGGAGCTATGCTATTCTTAGCCATCTCCTGCGAAGGCAATTACACAAACCCCCCCTGAAACCCATTTCCGCATTCGTTCAAGAAATTCGTTTATCTTACGTAAATCCCCCATGCTGTAACAAAGCCCTTGGTCAGATGGGAGGGCAGCCAGGCTTCCTCTCTCCAGCAGAGCGTTTTCTGCACCCAAAGATGACTATCTCATTATTGTGCCATCCTCCCTCCCATTCTCCAGACTGAAAATTTTCATCTTTAGCTTTTTCCTCTTCCTTCTTGTCTTTTCTATGATCCCCTTTAACTGTTGCCAAACAGTTTTCAGAACTGAACCTACTACTATGCAAAAACCCTATTTGGTTTGTTCTCCAACTGATGGGGACAAAGCAGGTTAAAAAAGGTCTGAGAAAGCAACAGGGAGAGGAGAGGTAGGTGATGCTTGCCCACAGCTGTGGAATAATGCTGAGTGCAACTGAGTCCAAAACCAAGGCCCCAATCCAAGGTAGCATCCTCAAAAAAAGGAAGCCAAGCTCAAAGGCCTTGCCTGTCCAAAAGCCCAGGGAGAATCCAGGGGAATTCTTCTGTAAGGGGAGCAGGCTTGGATGTTGGCTGAGTACTGAGTGGGCAGCTGCAGCCTTTGAAACAAACCCAGATCTTACAGTCCTGGGATGGGAAGGGGCAGGCATCTCATGAATAGCTGAAGAACTGACCAGCAGTAAGTTCAGGAGGTTGTTCTGATTACCTTGTCAGACTAAGTCAAAATTCCTCCATGTCACTAAACATGTGCCTCAGACCTTCTAGTGGACCAGGGCCAAACTTAAAAGAGGATGTAGACCAAGCAGATGGGCCCCAACCCAAATGGTCCCTCCTTAGTTGGACCAAGCGATAGTCTCTTGGGCTCAAAAACTTTGAGTCCTCTCTCTTTCCCTCCTCTCTATTGCCTTAATCACCAAACTGTGACTCTCCAATGTCTCTCATGCTCATGCCTTTGGCTTCTATTTTTCCTAGTCAAACCAGAACAATCTCAGTCCTGAACTGTAAATTGCTTCCTAATAGGATTTTCGATTCCTATTCCTGTTTGCCAATCTACACCACATTCTGCTTTTATATTTTTACTTGATGATTTTGAATTAACTCTAGGGATAAGTTTATACTTCTTAGTCCATCCAGACCCTCCAAGATTTGGCCCTAAACTAGCTTTCCCAACCATATCTCCCACTGCTTCTTTACGAGTCCTCTATTGAGTCAGGCGTATTGCCCTTACTATGTCTTTGTCGATGTTGTTCCCTGACTTGGAAGGCCAGTGGCTCTCTTCTCTGCCTATTTAGACCCTATCTTGAAAGATACAGATCTGATCTTAGTTCATCCAAGATCACCTTGACCAAAATTTGTGTCACCCGATCTCTTACAGCACTTTCTATCAGTTTCCCTCATCCAATCCTATACTGCACTGGGCTGTTAGTTGGCTTTAATATGTGTCTGTTGTCTTCCCCGACTAGTGTTTTAAATACTTCAATGGCAAAGGTGGACTTTTAGAGTTAAGAAAATCATTCCAAAGAGCTTAGCATTGTTCTAGAGGCACTGAGTTTGCTGTGGCTCCCATGTAGTTTACGATGCTACAGTGCAGTGCTTCTCAATATCCTTCAGGATGAAGATCTCTTTGTTCCCTTTCCATTGTCAACAAACAGGTGTGTTGTGGTTCATTGATTAACTTTTTTTTAAGGAATATCATAATGATTAGATGCTTTTATGAATTTGCTAATGCTTTACAATGAAGTTTTATTTCGGTATAGCATCACCAACATGTACTTGGAAATTAGTAGTGCTGTAACTCTATTTAAGATGTTTTTATTTATTTGGTCTATTTCTTAGCCAGCATGTGGCTTTGTTTACCCTTACAATGATGTTGGCTCTTTATGTGTCCTGCTGCCGCACTATTTGGCCATATTATTATTACCTCATAGGGCTGTTGTCAGGGTTAAATGAGATATGTATTAGGTACATGACACAGTGCTTGCGTTAAAGTAATTTTGATCTTTCTTTCCCTTCCTCATGCCACCATCAGCTAATTTAGATGATGGGAATGTTTCTGGGACCTTCTGGGGCAGAGCTCGGGGCAGTGGATGTGGGAAGGGAAGGCGCTGTCTCTGAAAGAGAAGGTGAAAGGGCAGACTACTTAGAACAGCACTTCTCAAATGTTTTACTTGTAGGACTCCTCTACCCTACCCTCTTAAATATTATTGAGGACCCCAAAGAAAGTTTCTATTAAGAAACTTTAAAAAATATTTTTAAATTCATTTAAAAATAACAATAATAATCCTATATACATTATGTATATAAACATTTTTATGAAAAATAACTTTCAAAAAATTAGTGAGAAGAGTGGGATTGTTTTAAATTTTTACAAATCTTGTTAATGTCTGATTTAATAGAAGACAACTGATTCTTGAATCTGTTTCTGCATTCAATCTCTTAATACAGATGGTCCCCAACTTAGAACAGTACAACTTACGACTTTTGACTTTACAATGGTGGGAAAGTGATACACAGTCACTAGAAACTGTGCTTCAAGGGCCCATACAACCATTCTGTTTTTCACTTCCAGTGCAGTAGTCAGCAAAGCCCATGAGATGGTCAACACTTTATAATAAAATACACTTTGTATTAGATGATTTTTCCCAATCGCAAGCTAATGTAAGTGTTCGGAACATGTTTAAGGTGGGCTAAGCTAAGCTATGATGTTCAGCAGGTTAGGTGTGGTAAATGCATTTTCTACTTATGATATTTTCAACTTATGATAGGTTTATCAGGACATAACCCCACTGTAAGTCGAGGAGCATTTGTATTTGGTTTTGGTGAAATATAGGAAGAAAATACAGGTTTGTACAGATATAGCGTTGAAAAGGGGAAGGGTATAAGGATATTTGAATAGGTTTTCAGATAACTGCGGATATTCTTCTTTGAAACTAAACCAAAATTCAACAAGTGGTAGTTTAAGAAATGTTTTTAATTGTAAATTGATAAATTACACTTGTATACATTTATGAGGTACAACGTGATGTGATGATTTATGAGTAAAATGTGGAATAATTAAGTCAAAATAATTAACATAGTTTCTGTAGTGAGAACTTGTGAAATTTACTCACCAATTTTAAAACATACAATACACTATTAACGGTTAAAGATTACTTGCAATGCAGAATCTAAAATATATCAATAAAGTTTTCATATTCTGTTACAACAAATATCTATTGTTATCTTTATTACAATGCATCTTTTAATCATTTGTGATCTTGTAACACCAAACCTTGGGCACTTGGAAAATATTGGGTGCACAGAATTACGCATATCTTCCAAATGTAAGCATATTTCATTATACAATTTCAAAAAACTGTCTTCATTATTAATCACCACTGATCATGTCAGATAAGTTTTTAGTGCTGGGAAGCTGTCATGCTCATGGTAGCAAATACAAGATCTTCCAAATTCTAATTTTCATTCAAAAGCTTTAATATTATCACTGGCAATAAATACTGCCAGTTATTTTCTTTGAAGTTACTGGCCACTGTAGTTCATTTTTGAGAAAATGTCTGCCAAATACCCAATTTTGAATAACCATAGTCTGTCAGTTGTTCTTCCAAATAAAAATAGTCTTCCTCAAAAAAAAAAAAAAAAAAAGCAGATAGGCTGGGTGTGGTGGCTCACAGCTGTAAACCAAGCACTGTGGAAGGTTGAGGCGAACGGATTGCCTGAGGTCAGGAGTATGAGACCAGTCTGGCCAACATGGTGAATCCTGTCTCTACAAAAAAAAAAAAAAAAAAAAAAAAAAAAAATTAGCCAGGTGCGGTGGCGTGTGCCTGTAATCCCAACTACTAGGGAGGCTGAGACAGGGGAATTGCTTAAACCAGGGAGGTGGAAGTTGCAGTGAGGTGAGATCGCACCACTGCACTCTAGCCTGGACAACAGAGCAAGATTCTGTCTCAAAAAAAAAAAAAAAAAAAAAGAAGAAGCAGATAGTTCACTTTTCAATTCAAATGATGGCATTAGTGCTTTTCCTTGAGACAGCCATTGTACCTCAGTGTGCAGCAAATGTGCTTTATGTGTACTTTCCATTTTGTCACACAAAATCTGAAAAAGATGTATACTCAAGAGTTGACTGACATTTAGTAACATTAATAATTGTCAGAACATCACCAAGGACTTTATACATACATATATATATACACACACACATATATATATATACACACATATATATATACACACACATACATACATATATATATTTTTTTAAATTGTGTTTTAGGTTTTGGGGTACATGTGAAGAACATGCAGGATTGCTGCATAGGTACATACATGGCAATGTGATTTGCTGCCTTCCTCCCCATCACCTATATCTGGCATTTCTGCCCATGTTATCCCTCCCCAATTCTCCACCCCCAGCTGTCCCTCCCCTAGTTCCCCGCAACAGACCCCAGTGTGTGATGCTCGCCTCCCTGTGTCCATGTGTTCTCATTATTCAACACCCACCTATGAGTGAGAACATGCAGTGTTTTTCTGTTCTTGTGTCAGTTTGCTGAGAATGATGGTTTCCAGGTTCATCCACATCCCTACAAAGGACATGAACTCATCATTTTCTATGGCTGCATAGTATTCCATGGTGTATGTGTGCCACATTTTCCCTGTCCAGTCTATCATCAATGGGCATTTGGGTTCGATCCAAGTCTTTGCTGTTATAAACAGTGCTGCAATGAACATTCCTGTGCATGTGTCCTTACAGTAGAACAGTTTATAATCCTTTGGATATATACCCAGTAATGGGATTGCTGGGTCAAATGGAATTTCGATTTCTAGGTCCTTGAGGAATCGCCACACTGTCTTCCACAAAGGTTGAACTAATTTACACTCTTACCAAGAATGTAAAACTGT
>CAUYLG010064208.1:0-34058 GCA_963573385.1 Cacajao melanocephalus | reverse complement strand
CAAAACATGTGAGATAAATTTAGATGGGTTTCGGTCCTATATGACTTCTCAGGGTGTGTTGTACATTTCCAAAAGACATAAGATGCAGCTTTTTCTTTTCTTTCTTTTTGTTCTTTCTTTTCTCTTTCTTTTTTTTTTTTTGATGGAGTTTCGCTCTGTTGCCCAGGCCGAAGTGCAATAATGCAATCTTGGCTTACTGCAACCTCTGCCTCCCAGGTTCAAGCAATTCTCCTGCCTCAACCTTCTGAGTAGCTGGGATTACAGGCAGGTACCACCACGCCTGGCTAATTTTGTACTTTTAGTAGAGACAGGGTTTCTCCATGTTGGTCAGGCTGGTCTCGAACCCTCGACCTCAGGTGATCCACCCACCTCAGCCTCCCGAAGTGCTGGGATTACAGGCGTGAGCCACTGCGCCCAGCCTACCACAGATTTTTAAAAAGTGATGTAAGCTCTCTTCTGAATTTTTTCCCATGGAAAAAAAAAATAAACCAATTAGACTACATTAAAAAACATGAACCCATTAAATTGAACATGTTTAAATTTTACATAGTTAAAAACTTTTAGTAATTTCAAAAAAGTTTTTCGACCTCTTAACAGAGTGTTTATTAGATATCCTCCAACTCCAAGGAGGACATACACAAATGAAAAAGGCTTAAATTGCAGCAAGGAAGGTTTAGTTTTAACATAATTCTAACCAGAAAGTAATTAAACATTATAAGGTATCATGCAAATCTCTGCCCTTAGGGATACAAGAATAGGACAGATGGCTATCTTAGAAAGGCTGGATGCAATTCTGCAGGAAAAGTTGGAATAAACCAGAGAATCTCTTAAGCCAGTTTCCAGTTTTAGAATTTAGTTTTAGAATACAGAAGTTCTATATTCACAGCACAATTGTACCTCTAAAAGACATTCCACTTATAGACCACTGCAGATATTAATCTACAAGTCATTTCAATTTGGCTTTAGATACTGGGTTTGCTTTCACCATACCATTTATTTACTACATACTTAGGAACTGAAAACTGACATACTTTTGTTAACAGGCAGTTCCATCAATCTCCAGGCTTCCCTATAAATGCTACAAACATGCTCAACTGAAAAAAATATTTGGTTCTAAATTTAACAAACAGAGGCCAGATATAGTGGCTCACACCTGTAATCCCAGCAGTTCAGGAGGCCAAGATGGGTGGATCATTTGAGGTCAGGAGCTTGAGACCAGCCTGGCCAACATGGTGAAACCCCATCTCTATTAAAAACACAAAAATGAGCCAGGCGTGGTGGTGGACACCCATAGTCCCAGCTATTTGGGAGGCTGAGGCAGGAGAATCGCTTGAACCCAGGAGGCAGAGGTTGCAGTGAGCCGAGATCGCACCACTGCACTCCAACCTGGACAAGAGTGAGACTCTGTCTCAAAAAAAAAAAAAAAGAAATATCTACACAATTTTGTCAACCTAAGACCAACAAAAATCTGTGTTAACAGGGTAGAAGACTTACAAGGCCAAAACATTCCATTTAGTTTTTCAACAATGACAAAATAAATTCTTACTTTTGACCACAAAAGCGTAATTTTTCCAACTCAGGTTTTACTTTTATTTTATTTCTGAGACAGGGTCTCACTCTATTGCCCAAGCAGAAGGGCAGTGGCACAATCACTGCTCAATGCAGCCTTCACCTCCCAAGCTCAATTGATCCTCCCACCTCGGCCTCCCACTTAGCCGGGACTACAGGTGAGCACCACCACACCCAGCTAATTTTTTTATTTTTCTAGAGATGGAGGTCTCACTTGCATATGCTGGTCTCAAACTCCTGCACTCAAGCAAACCTACTGCCTTCACCTCCCAAAGTTCTGGGATTATAGGCGTGAACTACTGCACTCAGACACGTTTAATTTTAGAAGACTCAGGGTCTTCACTTTTCAATAATGATTTTTAATTTACTATATTATTTTTAGTAAACATAAGACAACTGAATGGTATTTATTATAACCCAAAGGAGGCACTTATGAAGTCAGGGAAGATTAATCATCTTCAATTCAACCTGTTAACCATTAGAGCAAGTTGAGAGATTTTTTTTGCCAACCTATATTAGGACTATGTCAACAGTTGCCCAGTTAGAAATTAAATGATGCTTAAAACAACACGTCTAGACTTTAAATTTTTACTTGAGCAACACACACAAATACTGTGATCAAGTATGCATGCATGCACATTACGTGTGTATGTATTCACCTGGATTTTATTAATTATGATGTTTGTTTGAAAAAAAAAAAATTGCCGGGCACAATGGCTCATGCCTATAATCCCAACACATTGGAAGGCCGAGGTGGGCAGATCACAAGGTCAAGAGTTCAAAACCAGCCTGGCCAGCATGGTGAAACCCTGTCTCTACTAAAAATACAAAAATTAGCTGGACATGGTGGCACATGCCTGTGATCCTAGCTACTGAGGAGCCTGAGGCAGGAGAATTGTTTGAACCCAGAAGGCAGAGGTTACAGTGAGCTGAGATCACGCCACTGCACTCCAGCCTGGGGGACAGAGGCTCCATCTCATAAAAAAAAGAAAGAAAAAAATATCTTGGCTGGACACAGCAGCTCACTTCGGTAATCCCAACACTTTGGGAAGGCAGGATTGAGCCCAAGAGTTCAAGACTAGGTCTGCAAATACAGTGAGACCCCATCTCTAAAAAAATTTAAAAATTGATCCTTTTGTAATTCATATGCGTGATGACTGGGCGTTCACATGCGTGTGTGAAATGTGCCAACCTTGAATCTTGTTATATAACATGTTCATATTACCCATCTGACATGAGAAAAAAACATTAAATTAAATAAAAAGTAAAAAATAAAAAAATTAGCCAGTCATGATGGGATGCATCTGTAATCCCAGCTACTCAAGAGGCTGAGGTGGGAGAATTGCTTGAGTCTTGGAGGTCGAGGCTGTAGTGAGCCATGTTTGTGCTACTGCACTCCAGCATGGGCGACAGAACGAGATCCTGTCTCAAAAAATAAAATAAAATAAAAATCTGTCAAGATGAATTAGGTAAACACAGGAATCAAAAAATACAGTAATGGATTATGGCACTAACTATCTTTCATAAGAAAGAAAAAGGTGGAAAGCCTTCCTACTTTTAGTTCACAAATGATTTTTCATTTTATAATCAAAGAAAATAAAGAACATGCCTTATAAAAATAAGGTAATGTGACTTAATGTTGAATTATCACTTAACTGCATGGATTTCTAAGAAGCTACTGACTTCCAACTTTTCAATCTAAAACCAGAACATATTTTTTCCTCTTTTTTTTTTCAGTCTCACTCTGTCACCCAGGCTGGAGTGCAGTGGCATGATCACAGCTCACTACAGCCTCAACCTCCTGGGCTCAAGTGACCCTCCTACCTCAGCCTCCCAGGTAACTGGGACTACAGGCATGTACCACCCCAGCACACATTTTCTTAATGGCTCACTCCTTTGCTCATAAATGTAACTTGTTTTATACAGAAATAACATGTCATCAATATATATGCTATTCCATGACTTAGAGCTTAGTTGTGTTTTATTTAAAAACTCAAATAGAACTTTTATAATCCAACTATATTAAAAAAAATTTTTTTTGGAGACAGCATCTCACCACTCTGTCACCCAGGCTAGAATGCAATGGCACGATCTCAGCTCACTGCAGCCTCAACTTCCCAGGGTGATCCTCCCACCTCAGCCTCCCAAGTAGCTGGGAGTACAGACACACACCACTATGCCCAGCTCATTTTGTTGTATTTTTTTGGTAGAGACAAGATTTCACTATGTCACCCAGGCTGGTCTCGAACTCCTAGACTCAAGTGATCCTCCTGCCTTAGCCTCTCAAAGTGCTGGGATTACAGGTGTGCAGCCTTTTATTTTTTTTCTTATCCACACTGGGCCTCACCTATTCACTTTTCACAACACCTAAGAAAAATCTTAGATATTAAATACACACCTCAAACATATAAAATTCATTACACAGGTTTTGTAGCCATAATAATTATATTAATAAAGACTGACTCTAAAGAGCTTATTAGGGCAATGTTTAAATGGTCCAATTCACAAGAGGTGGGGAGAAATAATGATCCTCTCCTACCAAACTGGCAGCAACAATATGCCAAGTTTCCTATGCTGAACTAGCGTAAACAAGGAAGAAAAAGAGCCGGAGGTGGGAAGCAGTCAGGCAAGAGAACAACTCTCTTCAAGATATAACTTTACTTCTAAATTTCAACAGAGTAATAGCTCTTCTCAGTGTGTTCAATAACCCATTTCTCTCTGACTAAACACCACACGTTAGTTTTCAGAAAGCTACAGTAGGCTACATTCCATGCCTGAGATCATCAGACATAACAGATACAAGTGGAGATCACAAATGATTAATTCTAAAGGTTATCGCCTGCATCCAGTCAGGGTTTTCTAAACATCTAGAAATTTAAACCCGCGCTTGCTGTAATAATTGACCTTAGAAATAAAATAGCAGGACCCATCAAAGATGATGCACAGAAAAAAAAAATTTACACATCGCCTTTGGTGCAGCCACGGCTACAAGGCTCCTACTAATAGATGAGCATCATCCAGGATAGGGTTAGGTTAGGAGTGGGATAAAAAGTCGGCTTACAGCCTCTTTTCCAGTGTTGCTTGAGGCAGTCAGTGGACATGGAATAAAAGAGAGGTTGGCTGTGCCAGTGATGCCAAAAGAAACAAGATTCCACATGTCAGGAGACTGAATGCCCAACAGAGCAAAGGGCGCTCAACCTTTAGCCTTTTACCCAAAGAAATATTAGCTGCTTCACCTGAAATCCTTTCAAAGGAAGTCTAATTGCCTCCACTCCAACTCTGCCTCTGAGTGAACCCAATAACCTCTACTCGGAGTACAAGGGGAAGCCTTATCAACAACAGCAAGTGCTACTTTCAAAGCCAAGAAACACTCCTTTAAGTCGGATAGTCTTCTGCCCCAATTCAGTCTTCTACAAGGTGAAGCCAAAAATACTTGGCTCCCAACCTAAGTTCTCCATTTTCTCAAACATCTGTCAACTTAGTTTCCTTTCAGATAAGCCCCTCTCCATTCGCAGCATTCTAGATGAACCCTCTGTTAGGAGTCCTGCCCCTTCAGAAAGTTTCCTCCCCCTAGATCGTCTCACTTCCCCCGCTTTTCCTAAAGTGGTTCCCAGTCCCTGTCCCAGGTCTAACACTCCGGGTCCTCCAAGTGTCGATTTACTAGGAGATCCTACTCCTCCCTGGCATAACTCTTAAGAAAGTCATCTCCCTCACCGTACTCCCTTGTCTTCCCTCATATTATTACCCCCTTTTCCCTACATATCCTCAGATGGAAAGAGACAGACGCACAAACTAATCTCTCAGCTCCTAACTCCCAAGCCTCTCCAGTGCTCAGGTTCTTCCACAGCACCTAATCCTTCCCTGTAGTTTTCTTCCAATCCTGGCATCCTCAGCCCCTCACACCAAACCCCAATCTTTTTCCCCACTCCCCAAATCCAGATCTCCTGTGCCTTTTACTCTCGGCCAACACCATAAGCCTTTCCCTCCCAATTCTACCCACTATGCCTCAATGCCCAAGTCTTTTCCCCTCATCCCATGTCCCTCGGCCACTAATCCTCGAAAAACCTGAGGAACTTGCCCCACCATCTCCCTTCTGCCTCCGTGGCCCCTAACTCTCCTCCAGCCCTGCTCAGTCCTCAAATTCTCCCTTACCCCCCGGGCTCCCCTACTCGTCCTCCGCGTCCCGAGAAGGGGGTGCCCCTTAGTACCCGCCTGGCCCGCCCTGCTGCCGAGCTCGGGTGTCCCTTCCCTTCCCCTCGGGGCCCCGAGGCCGCTGCCAGGGCTGGCACGGCGGGGCCGGCTCACCAGTTGGTCATGTCCAGGAAGAAGGCGCAACCGGCAGGGTTGAGCTGGAAGCCGAGCAGCCGCTGGAACTCTGAGATGAGCACGTCCTTGTCGGTGGTGCCCAGGCAGCTGAACTTCTGCATCAGCTCCGGGTCCAGGTCCACGTCCATGCCCTCCATGGCGGGGGCCGGACACCCGCTTCCCCGCCTCCTCACAACCGAGCCGCCGCCGCCGCCGCTCCGCCGGGCCCGGGGACCGGGAGGGGGCCCGCTGCTAGCCAGAGTCGTGACCCCGCTCCTTTGAGGTAGGCCCCGGGCCTCTCACAGTCTCATAGGGGTAAACTCCCTCTGCCACTCACTCACTCTTCCCCCCCTCCCACCCCCCCCAACTAGCCGCCTCCGCCGCCTCTCGCCTCTCGCCACTCCACCGCCTCCGCCTCCTCCCGCGCCGCGCCCACTGCGCAAGCGTCGCAAGCCTAGGCCCCGCCCCTTCCTCTCCCAGAGACCCGCCCCTTAGTGTCGTCACAAACCCGTGACGTCCCCGCGTGTCCTCACCGCCGCGGGGCGAGGGGGCGGAAAGTGGAAAGGAGGGAAGTTACGGTCCGGCAGTTTGCGGGGAGGCTTCTGGCCAGACTCTCACTCCGCCCCGTCCCCACCCTCAAGGAGTGCAGTTAAAGATGGGTTGCGGGAGAAGCTCAGGGATTTTCGTTTATGAGAACTCTACCATTTTTCAGGTGAGGAAAGTGAAGTCCCAGGAGAGGCAGAGACAGTGGCAAGGTCAAGTAGCAAAGTGCACTCTGGACTCAGCCCTGCAAGCCAGGAGTCGGCCGCTCGCGCTTGAAGGACGTGTTTGAAGAGCCGCTTTCCCAGAGGGATGCTGCTTTAAAGGCTTGATTCCCGGGCACTCTTTGATATTACTACAGTTTATCAGTGCTATTTGTGTTATGCAACAGTAGCATCGCAGAAAAAAAGGTCTAGATACAAACATCCATCACAGGTCTATAAGAACACCACACATGACCTTCCACCTACTCCGTCAGGAACAACCCTATCAAAATAAAGTCATGAGAATTTAGCATGCCTTGTTCTGTGTTTAAAATAGAAGACAAAGTATTGTATATATTGTACACTGTCCCGGTGAAGGTCTATCAAAGAACGAGAAAGGAAGCATAGAGACTATATTCTCTGCCCTCTTCTGTTAGCAAATGTTTTTCAAACACCTCGAATTGTCCAGTACTGCTAGATCCAAGGCAGGGAGGGTTGGGGAGGAGGGGAAATGAGTGAAAATTTGTCTTCTGCCTTCAAGTAGCTTTCTATTGTGCAAATAAGGGAAATAACCTTCCGTGCTTTGTCCAAAAATGCAGAGCAGCAAAATTAGAACCTAGATTCTGGTTCCCTATGAAGTGTGGTTTTCACAATTTCAACAACAGAGCTGGGATAACTAGTAATATCTCGGGGACCAGGATGTTTTGGAAAGGGAACGCATTCTACGTCTTCTGTCCCACTACCAAAAGAGAGTAAACTACAGTAGCTTAAAAAGCCTAGGTTCTGGGGTTATGCATATTTGGGACTCAGAGGTGAACATGTTTGTCCCAATTTTTTGGATGATGCAATAGAGACAGATTACAAAAATCTCAATATAATAATTGAAAGGAACTGAGACTGTCGAGTCCAACCTCCCCATTCTACAGATGAAGAAATTGAAATGGAGAGGTAGGAAATGACTCACCCAAGATTACACAGCTGGAAAGGGGTTTCCAAACTCCCGATTTAGCACTCCATTCGCTACGCCCTGCTACATTCCCTTTCTACATTAGGTTGATTTGGGGCCTTACACAAAAACAAAAAATTTAACCCAATAACTAATTTGATGTTAAGACCATAGACTTCTAGAAAATGTTTTACCTTGCAGTATCCATGGATGAAATTGTGTTGACCAAGAATATAAAAGAAGGTATTATTGGAACCTGGTGACTCCATTAGAATGCTAATTCAGGGAAAAATTCAAAACTCTCAGTCAATCCCATACAGTACTAGGGTCTTAGCCCACACCTCAATAGTCCACATAGTTCAAATAAATTCTTTTTTTTTTTTTTTTCCTGAGACAAGATCTCACACTGTTGCCCAGGCTGGAGTGCAACGGCAGGTCACAGTTCACTGCAGCCTTGAACTCCTGGGATCAAGCAATCCTCCCACAGCCCCCCAAGAAATTGGGACTGTAGGTGGGTGCCACCATGCCCGGATAATGTTGTTTTTCAACTTTTTGTAGAGACGGGGGACTCACTGTGTTGTCCGGGCTGATCTCGAACTTCTGGGCTTGAGGGATCCTCCTGCCTTGGCCTTCCAAAGTATTGGGATTACAGGCATGAGCCACTGTGCCCTGATATTTTTATGTAATAAATAAAAAGCTATTAAGATCAATGAGGAGGTGGGAGGATCACTTGAGCCCAGGAATTCTAGACCAGCCTGAGCAACATGGTGAAACCACTGCCCTACAAAAAATTAAAAAATTAATCAGGTGTAGTAGTGCTCACCCATGGTCCCAGCTACATGGGAGGCTGAGGAGAGGGGATAACTTGAGCTCAGGAGGTTGAGGCTGCAGTGAGCCATCTTCCTGCCACTGCAGTCCAGCCTGGGTGACAGAAGCAGATGCTGCCTCAAAAAAATTTTTTTAATTTACATATAAAAATAAAAAGATCAATAAAGAGACTAGGTGAGATAGCTCATTCCTATAATCCCAGTACTTAGGGAGGCCGAGAGTTTGAGACCAGCCTGGGCAGTGTAGCAAGACCCCGTTTCTACAAAAAGTGTTTTTAAATAGCTGGGTGTACTGGTATGCACCTGTAGTCCTACCTGCTCCAAGTGGTTGAAGGTCCCAAGTAGCAGGGACTACATGTGTGTGCCACTATGCCCGGCTAATTTTTGTATTTTTTGGTAGAGACGGGTTTTTGCCATGTTGGCCAGGCTGGTCTAAAACTCCTGACTTCAAGTGATCCACCTCCTCGGCCTCCCAAAGTGCTGGGATTACAGGCATGAGCCACCTTGCCCGGCCAAGACTGTCTCTTAAAAAAAAAAATTACAGACTTGAAAATGAATGAAAATATTTTAAACTCCATGAATAATTAAGAAATGCAAATTAAAACAAAGATACAATACCATTTTTACGTATCAGTTTGGCAAATATTGATCATAGCCAGTGTTCCTTAAGTTGTGAAGAAAAGGCAATTTCATACAATAGTGATAGGATTGTACATTGGTAAAACCTTTTTGGAAGACAATTTGGCAATGTCCATCAAAATTTTTAATGTGCACACTATATCTTAGATATACAGACAAACTAGAAAAGATGGTCAAAGACATATATAGAAAGATGATCACTGCAGATTTATTTGAGATGCTGGAAAACTGGAAACAAACTAAATGACCGTCAGTAAGGCTTTGATTATATTATGCTACATTTACATTATGGAAAACTACACACCATTTAAAAAATGCTGGGCGCAGTGGCTCACACCTATAATCCCAGCACTTAAGGAGGCCGAAGTGGGCGGATCACCTGAGGTCAGGAGTTCAAGACCAGCCCAACCAACATGGAGAAACCCCGTCTCTACTAAAAATACAAAATTAGCTGGGCGTGGTGGCTCATACCTCTAATCCCAGCTACTCAGGCAGCTGAGGCAGGAGAATGGCTTGAACCCAGGAGGCGGAGATTGTGGTGAGCTAAGATGGCACCATTGCACTCCAGCCTGGGCAACAAGAGCAAAACTCTGTCTCAAAAAAAAAAAAAAAAAATAGGTCTGTATGAACTAACATGAAAAGATGTAGATTACTGACCATTAGGAGAAAAAAGCAAAAAGCTAGCTGTTGAACAATATATATACTGTGATGTCTTTTGTGTTTGTTTAAAAAGCGTATGTGAGCTGGACTTGCTGAGCACCTGTAATCCCAGAACTTTGGGAGGCTGAGGTGGGAGGATTGTTTGAGCCCAGAAGTTCAAGACCATCCTGGGTAACATAGTGAGACTCTACAAATTTTTTTTTAATTAGCCAAGCGTGGTGGCATAAGCCGTGGTCCCAACTACTTGGGAGACTCAATAGGAGGATTGTTTGAGCCCGGGAAGTCCAGGATGCTGTGAGCCATGATAGGGCCACCGTACTCTAGCCTCGGCAACAGAGTGAGCTTGTCCCCCCACCAAAAAAAAATTTATATGTGAGTGTATATGTTTATGTACATGTGTAAACAATATGCATAACAAAATATCTTGGTAGCTATCTAGCAATGGTTAAGAGAAGAGGGTTTATGGTAGGACTGCCAGGTAAAATACAGAATTCGTATTTAGTCTATTTAGTTCAAGCCATTCTCCTGCCTCAGCTTCCCAAGTAGCTGGGATTACAGGTGCCCGCCACCACGCCCAGCTAAATTTTTTGTATTTTTAGTAGTGACAGGGTTTTTCACCATGTTGGCCAGGCTGGTCTCAAACTCTCAACCTCAGGTGATCCGCCCGCCTGCTCCTCCCAAAGTGCTAGGATTACAGGCATGAGCCACCAGGCCTGTCCTTTACTATGATTATTTTTTTTTTCTGAGACAAAGTCTCGCTGTGTTGCCAAGGTTAGAGTGTAGTGGCACACAATCTCAGCTCACTGCAACCTCCACCTCCCAGGTTCAAGTGATTCTCTTGCCTCACTCAGCCTCTTGAGTAGCTGGGATTACAAGGGCATACCACCATGCCTGGCTAATCTTTTTGTATTTTTTGTAGAGATGGGTTTTGCCATGTTGGCCAGGCTGCTCTCGAACTCCTGACCTCAAGTGATCCACCCCCCCTCAGCCTCCCAAAGTGCTGGGATTACAGGTGTGAGCCACCTTGTCCAGTCTTTTTTTTTTTTTTTTTTTAAGACAGGGTTTCATTCACTCTGTCGCCCAGGCTGGAGTGCAGTGGTGCGATCTTGGCTCACTGCAGCTTTCATCAGCTGAGTTCAAGCAATTATCTTACCTCAGCCTCCTAATTACAGGCACACACCACCATGCCAGGCTAATTTTTTGTATTTTTAGGAGAGGCAGGGTTTCACCATGTTGGCCAGGATGGTCTCCAGCTCCTGACCTCAGGTAATCTGCCCACCTTAGCCTCCCAAAGTGCTGAGATTACAGGCGTGAGCCACCACGCCCGGCCACTTTCCTGTATTTAAATAAATAAATATGGCCTGGTGTGGTGGCTCATGCCTGTAATCCCAGCACTTTGGGAGACACAAGAGGACAGATCACCTGAGGTCAGGAGTTTAAGACCAGCCTGGCCAACATAGTGAAATCTAGTCTCTGCTAAAAATACAAAAATTAACTGGGCATGGTGGTGTGCCCCTGTAATCCTAGCCACTCCGGAGGCTGAGTCAGGAAAATCACTTCAACCTAGAAGGCAGAGATTGTAGTGAGTGGAGAACCCACCATTACACTCCAGCCTGGGCAACAGAGGGAGATTCTGTCTCAAAATATAAATAAATAAACAGGACCAGAAAAGGTGGCTCACGCCCATAATCCCAGCACTTTGTGAGGCCAAGGCAGGAGGATCGCTTGAGCTCAGGAGTTCAAGACCAGCCCTGTCAACATAGTGAGACTTCGTCTCTACAAAAATAAAACATCAGAAAAACTAACTGGGGGTGGTGTGCACGCCTGTAATCCCAGCTACTTGTAGGTTGAGGTAGGAGGATCAACCGAACCGAGGAGGTCAAAGCTGCAGTGAGCAGAGATTATGCCACTGCATTCCAGTCTGGGGCAATGGAGCAAGACCCTAGCTCAAAATAAAACAAAATAAAATAAAATATATTTTTTTAAAGTTTCAACTGGCTGGTCCACTAAGAATCATGAGACTGGCTGGGCACGGTGGCTCATGCCTGTAATCCCAGCACTGTGGGAGGCCAAGGTGGGTGGATCACCTGAGGTCAGGAGTTTGAGACCAGCCTGGCCCACATGGCAAAACCCCATCTCTACTAAAAATACAAAAATTAGCTGGGTGTGGTGGCATGCCTCTAATCCCAGCTACTCGGGAGGCTGAGGTTGGAGAATCGCTTGAACCCAGGAGGCAGAAGTTGCAGTGAGCCAAGACTGTGCCACTACACTCCAGCCTGGGAGACAGAGTGAGACTCCACCTCGAAAAAAAAAAAAAAGAAGAATGAGACAGAATAATCTCTGTTAACATGGATGATCTTTAAAGCTTTTATTTGGGAAACAATGTTAATTAAAAAAGAAAACATCTAGGGTCTTGCTTTTTCACCAAGATTGAAATGTAGTGGCAAAATCATAACTCACTGCAGCCTGGAACTCCTGGGCTTGAGCAATCCTGCTGCCTCAGGCTCCCAGAGTGCTGGTATTATAGGCATCAGCCATCGTACTCAGCCTCACAGTGTAATCTTAAAAGATATGACAAAGCAGTAGTATTACATATGATTCAGTTTCTAAGAGAGATGCAAGAATAAGTGTGAGAGAGATGTCTGGAAGGATATACTCCAAGGTATAACAATGACAATCTCTGGGTATGGAAAATGATGGATATTTTAATATTTTTTGTCTGTACTTTTTTAATGATCATGTAATAAAACATAAAGAGACACTTCATTTTGAAGAAAAGAAAATTGGATGGCCTGGGGAACTTTTCAAACATTATCATTTTTGTTCTTTGCATTTTCCCTGTCAAAGGAGAAACCTCATAAGCTGTGAAGCCAAGGAAGCAGCTAACAATCAGATGGGCTGTTCAGCTGAGCAAGCAAATGTCTGCAGGCTTACTATTAGGCTGAGTTGGGGACAGTGGCCCGGAAAGAGAACCCTTATTCTTTTGCTGTGTGACTATGACCAAATTAAACAGTTTCCCTCTAGACCTTAGTTTCCTCATCTCTATATAGGGAATGCTGTAAAAACATGAAAAGAATAAATCAAACAAAACCAAAAAGATGTTTGGAATTTAACGTATGGCTACAACTAGTATTTATATAAATGTAACCACAAGCCAAAATTTCCATTCTGTGTTTGTTTCCCAGGAATAGAGGTTTAAATGAGGTAGGCATAAGCACTTGTAAATGTAAAATATTAAAGTCTTATATGACATTGGGAGAGACAAGGACATACATTTCTATAAATAACTGCATAAAGGCAGGCAACCGTGCAAAGCTGTGTATGTTCAAGTGCCAAGTGAGAAGTAGACAACGAGGCTGTAGGACTTGGGAGGAGGGAAGAGTAAAGGGTAGGCTGGGATGCCCAGAGATGCCTTCCAGGTGACTTGACCCAGGAGGCCCGGATGATTTGTCACAGGACTTGAGGAATAGGCTAGTAAGAGAATGCGTTATGACAAAGTCATTTAGAAGCTTTGAACAGCACCAACACTCTGGCTATTTATTTATTTATTTCGAGACTGAGTCTTGCTCTGTCACCCAGGCTGGAGGGCAATGGTGCGATCTCAGCTCACTGCAACCTTCACCTTCCAGGTTCAAGTGATTCTCCTGCCTCAGCCTCCTGAGTAGCTGGGATTACAGGCACGTGCCACCACACCTGGCTAATTTTTGTATTTTTAGTAGAGACGGGGTTTCACCATGTTGGCCAGGCTACACTGGCCTCCGTGCCCTGGACATACATCACTCATCACAAAGAAATCAAGACACTACACTGGGCTGGGTCCTTTGTCTGGTCTTGGGTGGCTTCTCCAGTTTCCCAGTCCGGCCTGCAGGGGCAAGGGTGAGGGCTGAAACCGACACCCCCATGCTACAGATAAATCTTTCATGAAAGGAAGAGTCAATTGATGTGGCAGACTTCATTGCTGTCTTATTTTAAGGAACTGCCACAGCCACTGCAGCCTTCAGCAACCACCACCCTGATCAATCAGCAGCCATCCGACATGGAGGCAAGACCTTCTGCCCGCAAGAAGGTTGTGACTTACTGAAGGCTCAGATTCTTAGCATTTGTAGGCATACCTTAACCAAATTAAAGTATGTACACATTGTTTTTGCAGACATAACGCTATTGCACGCTTAATAGACACCCACCTCAGCATCCCAAAGTGCTGGGATTGCTGGCATGCACCACTGCGCCTGCTCTTTTTGCTGCTTCCCATTTTCTGTACTGACCACGAAAACATACCTAGGAGTCACTCCAGGAAAAGGAAATACCATCTAAGTTCTACTTGGCAGGGTATATTTTCTCTGGGAAGTGAACAGGTGAGGTTGAAGAGCAGCCCTCCACTTTCAATATCCTCCCAAAGCATGATGGGAAAGGACCAGACCCCCACATTTGGGGTTTTTCCAGTTTTTCTACCCTACCACCCTACTCAAGAGCTACACAATGGAAGGCACCAACCTATTGTGCTATTTTTTCTTCTGGACAAAGCATCCAAGCCCCTGAGTCTCTTTTTTCCTAATGCAGTGAATGGGAGAATGCAGACGAAAACCTGACTGTCTTTATCTCACATCCCTTGGCCTAGATACATCCAGAAGTAGTCCATTCTTCTTTTCTTTTTTTTTCTCCCCCTTCTCTTCTTGGCCTCTTTAGTTCGCCAGGTCAAACATCCTCCAAGTAAACATGAACTCCTTATCTCTCCCCCCATGTTAAAAAAAAAAACCCACAGCCTCTCCCATTTTTTATAATCATTCTTTTCACTCTTTTTTACTAACTGTGTTCCAGTGTGTACAACGTCTTGCTGTCTGCATCTCAGGTAAAGTTAAGAAAGAAAAGGAGAAAAAAGAGAACAAATATTTAACGAACTCTCCAGTGTGTCAGAGCCCATCACATTAAGTAATTTGGTTCATTTAATCCTCACAACAGAATGAGATCATTATTACTATTTCAATTTGCAGATCAGGAACTAGAAATTAAAAGTTTAAATACCGTGTTCAAAGAGACACAGATGTTGAGAAAGCCGAGATTTAACCCAAGGCTCAGAAAGAGACCTGTGCCCTTCTCTTTACTCCAGATTTCTTTCAGTTCTTATTTTCATTTTAATTTTTATTATTTTTCTAATACAGACAGGGTCTTGCTATATTGGCCAGGTTCGCCTTGAACTCCTGGCTTCAAGCAGTCCTCCTGCCTCAGCCTCCCAAAGTGCTGGGATTTTAGGCATGAGCCACTGCACCCAGCCTCTTTGAATCCTAAGGATTTTACATTTTTACTATGTTCAACCTAATTGTGTTTGTAAGGAGCCATCATTACTTTCTTTTATGGGATTACTTTGGTGATTTTCAAGATCCTTTTAGAGGAGATTAAGCTAATAAATACTGATATTAATACCAATACCTTGACTGGTATGGTAGCTCACACCTGTAATCCCAGCACTTTGGGAGGCCAAGGAGGGTGGATCACCTGAGGTCAAGAGTTCGAGACCAGCTTGCCAACATGGCAAAACCTCGACTCTACCAAAAATACAAAAATTAGCTGGGCATGGTGGCACGTTCCTGTAATCTCAGCTACTCAGGAGGCTGAGGCAGGAGAATCGCTTGAACCCAGGAGGTGGAGGTTGCAGTGAGCCGAGATCACACTATTGCTCTCCAGCCTGGGCAACAGAGTGAGATTCTGTCTCAAAAAAAAACCTTAAATTTATGACAGTTTACTTTTTTCCTTATTGTTTCATTTCAATTTTTTTCTTTTGCTATGTCACTAGTAATATTTTTATAGTTTTTTCAATATATCCATATATTCTCTTATCTGATAGGAAAAACAAATTACATTGGTTTATTTTTTAATAGCTTTATTATTTTCGAAAGACTCATACATGCTTGTTGCAACTAAAATTAAGCAATATAAAAATTATAAAATAAGAAAGTAAAAATCACCCTAAATCTCACTACTCAGAGATAACCACTGTTAATATTTGAGGAAATACATTTTTCATCTGTCTTTCCATTTGTATAATTTGACTAAATGGGATCATACTCTGCCTTTCTAGGCTGCTTTTTTTCACTGAGAGTATACTGACAACAGCTTTCCACATCAATAAATATAGATTTACGTCATTATTTTTATTTATTTTAACTTTGTTTATTTTCTGGTTTTTGTTTTTGAGACAGTCTCGCTTTGTCTCCCAGGCTGGAGTGCAGTGGCACAATCATGGCTCACTGCAGCCTTGACCTCCTGGGCTCAAGCGATCCTCCCACTTCAGCCTCTACAGCAGTTGGGACTACAGGTACACTCCACCAAGCTCAGCTGCTTTTAAACTTTGTGTAGTGACAAGATCTTACTATGTTGCCCAAACTGGTCTTTAACTCCTAGGCTCCAACAGGCCTCCCAGCTCAGCCTCCCAAAGTGCTGGGATTACAGGCATGAGTCACTGCACCCAGCTACATTATTATTTTTAATGATTGTATAGTATTCTAATCTAAGGATACATTTCACCTGACCAGTCACCTATTAATGAAGTTTGAGACTACTTCCAATTTCTGATTGTCATAAGAAATTATTAGCCCTAATTTAAAGATTAGGGAATTGAAGCTCTGAAAAAGCTAAATGACCCCTTTTTCAAAATCCAGGTTTAGAACTAAGCTACTTGGACCAAGCCCCAGATTTCTGACTTTTTTTTTTTTTTTTTTTTTTTTAAAGACAGGTCTCACTATGTTGCCCAGGCAAGTCTTGAACTCCTGAGCTCCAGGGGTCCTGGCCCAGACTTCTGACTCAAAATAGTTCTCTTTCCAAATGAACTACAGGAAAAGGAAGCTGGAATTCTTGACATATAATAAAAGATGACATTCTTAACATATAATATAGACTTGACAACTAAAAATGAGATGTTTTTAACTGCCCCATTTCTTTTTATTTCCTTTTTTAAATCATTCTACATCATGCTTTGATGCTACATTTCTTTAAAAGTTAAGCATATGCTTACTATAAAACCCAGACATTCTGCTCCTATTTACTCAAAATAAATGAAAGCATATGTCCATATAAATACTTATACATGAACATTCGTAGCAGGTTTTTTTTTGAGAAAAATTTAAAAAATAAAATAAATTGTCTGCAAGGACTTGACCCTGAAGAGATGAGACACAGGTCAGCTCTACATGCTGTGGGTGGTGCTGCTCTGGCTGGACATGCATCAGCTGGCGGGGACCCTTGGCAGTGGGCCCAGGCAGGCATCTGGGTAGGAGCAAGGCCTCAGGGAGAAAGGAAGGCCTCACCCTCCCCTTAGCATACATTTTTCAAGGGCAGACCTGACTAGGAGGGTCACATGTCTGATGCCTTTGCCAGGCCTCCAAACATAGAAAAGCTGCAGGGTTCTATGAAAAATGAAGCCTTTGTGTCAAAAATAGACTTGCAAGGAGAAAATTAAAAGCTGTTTCCTGAAGCTGGGCAAAGGGGAACTATCCTGGAAAGGAAAATACCTGGAAAGCCAGTTTGAATTTTGAAGGGCCATGCTAACAAGTGATGACAACCCAGGGGCCTCCTCTCAGAGGCCCTGTAGAATTTCACAGGACTCATTTGTCTCCAGTCTTCTCGAATCTCATGCTGCAGAACTTCTGGGATGCTTGAAAGTGATTTTCCACAGAAAAGGAAAAATCAAGTGACTTTCAGGTGCTTAACTGGTTAGGAACATCAAAGGTGCCTGCTTGGAAAAGAAAGCAAATAAAAATAAAACAGAAAGCCCTAAACAGGAATCGCTAGAAAGCAACTCTTTCTAACTGATAAAAGCAGCTGTAAAGCTGTAAAGGCATCCCCAAAAGTAAAATGTTCATTTCCTCTAAGAAAGAGAAAGAGAGAGAGAGAGAGAGAGAGAGAGAGAGAGAGAGAGAGAGAGAGAGTGTGTGTGTGTGTGTGTGTGTGTGTCTATCTGTGTGTGTGTCTCCGTATATGTCTGTGTGTCAGAGAGACAGAGAGAGACAGAGACAGAATGAGGTGGAAGAGGCCAAGACTACAGAGAATAAGTGAATATTCCCTTTCTCTCACCAGACCTCATGTGGCCAAAAACTAAATAGGTGCATAATCAACACACTCTTGACCTATCCTTGCGTGTATACTTAAGCTAGTATCTCAAGAGTCCAACTCCCTAGATCACAGTCACTTGGGAGCAGGGGGCTCTTGTTAAAAATGCCCATTCTTGGCTGGGTGCAGTAGCTGATGCCTGTAATTCCAGCACTTTGGGAGACCTAGGCGGGCAGATCTCCTGAGGTCAGGAGTTCAAGACCAGTCTGGACAACCTGGCAAAATCCTGTCTCTACTAAAAATACAAAAATTAACTGGGTGTGGTGGTGCACGCCTGTAATCCCAGCTACTTGGGAGGCTGAGGTAGGAGAATAGCTTGAACCCAAGAGGCGGAGGTTGCAGTGAGCCGAGATCATGCCATTGCACTCCGACCTGGGAGACAGAGCAAGACTCCATCTCAAAAAAAAAAAAAAAAAAAAAAAAAAGCCCATTCTTGGCTGGGCTTGGTGGCTCACGCCTGTAATCCCAGCACTTTGGGAGGCTGAGGTGGGTAGATGATTTGAGGCCAGGAGTTCGAGACCATACTGGCTAACATGGTGAAACCCCATCTCTACTAAAAATAAAAAATAAAAAAATGAACCATGGTTGCAGGCACCTATAATCCCAGCTACTCAGGAGGCTGAAGTACAAGAATCATTTGAACCCAGGAGGCGAAGGCTGCAGTGAGCCAAGATCATGCCACTACAATCCAACCTGGGCAACAGAGCAAGACTCTATCTTAAAAAAAAAAAAAAAATTCTTGGGTCCCAGACCCCTAGAGTATAAGTCAGTGCGTCTGAAATAGAGCCCAGAAATCACCATGTGATTCTTATGCACATTAAAGCTTGAAGACCATTACCATTTCTTTTCTTTCCTTCCTTTCTTTTTTTTTTTTTTTTTTTTTTAACAAGGTTTTACTCTCACCCAGGCTGGAGTGAAATTGCACCATCTTGGCTCATGGCAGCCTCCACCTCCTGGGCTCGAGTAGCTGAAACCACAGGTGCGTGCCACCACATCCGGCTAATTTTTTTATTTTTGGTAGAGAAAAAGTCTCACTTTGTTGTCCAGGCTAGTTTTGAACTCCTGGGCTCAAGCAATCCTCCTGTCTCAGCTTCCTAAAGTTATGGGATTACAGTCTTATAAGCCACTGAGCCTGGCAGAAGATCATTAAACAAACATAGTTAATCGTTTATTAATGGTTTGCTCAATAGTTCAGTTTGATTACAGGTCAGCAAATTAAACTCTGTATTTTCACTGGTGTGTTTTAATTACATTTGTCTCAAAAAAAGTATCTATGAATTGGTAGGGAAAAATCTGCTGGATAGTTAAGAATCTAAATCCATACATTTCTGAGATTGATAGCAATATGTAGCAAAATTCTTCTAAAGGCCTTGACTCAGATTTTCCACTCCTAGTCATGAATCTTAAGGAAATAATGAATGACCCAAGATACAAGAAAGTTTATTTTGCTATCGTTCATAATTTTGAAAAATTGGAAACCATCTAAATGCTTAACAAAAGGAGATCAGTTAAATTAGTTACAATAGTTCCAAACAGTAGATGCAGACCTGAATTTATTGACATGGGCACATGTTTAAGCTACATAACTGTTCAAGAGACAAAGATTATAAAACTATGTCACATGTTAATTTTTGTAAAAAGAAATTTAAAACAGGCTGGGTATGGTGGCTCACACCTGTAATCCCAATACTTAGGGAGGCCAAGACGGCTGGATCACTTGAAGCCAGGAGTTCGGGACCAGCCTGGCCAACATGGTGAAAACCTGTCTCTACTAAAAAATACAAAAATTAGACCAGGTGCAGTGGCTAACGCCTGTAATCCTAACACTTTGGGAGGCGAAGACAGGTGGATCACAAGATCAAGAGATCGAGACCATCCTGGCCAACATGGTGAAACCCTGTCTCTACTAAAAATACAAAAATTAGCTGAGCATGGTGGGGTGCACCTGTAGTCCCAGCTACTTGGGAGGCTGAGGCAGGAGAATCGCTTGAACCTGGGAGGCAGAGGTTGCAGTGAGCCGAGATCACGCCACTGCACTCCAGCCTGGTGAAAGAGTGAGACTCTGTAAAAAAAAAAAAAAAAAAAGAAAGAAAGAAAAGAAAAAATACAAAATACAAAAATTAGCTGGATATGGGAGCATGCACCTGTAGTCCCAGCTACTCCAGAGGCTGAGGCAGAAGAATTGCCTGGGCCAGCGAGACTCCATCTCAAAAATAAAAACAAAACCAAAAATTTTAAAGAATAATATACAAAATGTTAACAATACCTATCTCTATGTGGTGGGGTCACATTTTTCTTCTTTGTAATTTGTTTAAATTGTTTTAAAATTATATATATATATATATTTTTATTTTTCATTTTAGAGACAGGGTCTCATTCTATCACCAAGGCTGGAGTGCAGTGGCATGATCATGGCTCAGTATAACCTCAAACACCCGGGCTCAAGAGATCCTCCCATCTCAACCTCCTGAGTAGCTAGGATTACAGGGGCAGACCACCATGCCTGGCTACATTTTTTGTTTGTTTTTAAGCAGAGATATAGTCTCACTGTTTCCCAGGCTTATTTTTATAATCAGAAAAAGCAATAGGGCTATAACCATTTTGAATAAAAGGAGCAGATCACGGAATTCAATGTTTAAAAATTGGGTTAAAGTCCCAGATCTACTGCTTTGAGCTTCACTTTTCTTTTCTCTGAAGTGGAGATGATAATATGTGTCCTGTCTACCTCTGAGAGTAGTTGTGAGATAAAGTCTGGAAATATTTTGCAAACTATAAAATGCTTAATAAAGACACTGTATTATTAAGTTTTTATTTTCACATCAGAGACCCAAATTCATTCAATACCTAAACGTGCAAATATGTCATTAAAGCATAATGCTAGACATTTAAAAAAAAAAGTTATATTTTTAATTATGGAAATTAAAAAAAATTTTTTTTGTATGTGTGTCAGAGTTTTGCTCTTGTTGCCCAGGCTGGAGTGCAGCGGCATGATCTCGGCTCACTGCAATCTCCACCTTCCGGTTTCAAGCAATCCTCCTGCCTCAGCCTCCCGAGTAGCTGGGACTACAAGTGCACACCACCACACCCAGCTAATTTTTGTATTTTCAGTAGAGATGGGGTTTTGCCACCACATTGGTCAGGCTGGTCTTGAACTCCTGACCTCAGGTGATCCACCCGCGTCAAAGTGCTGGGATTACCGGCGTGAGTATATTTTAAACACATAAAAAAGTAGACACAGTGCAGTGGCTTATCATGCCTGTAATCCTAATGTTTTGGGAGGGCCAGGTGGGAGGACTGCTTGAAGGCAGGAACTTGAGACCTACCTTGGCAGCCCAGAGACACCCTGTCTCTCCTGTTTTTTTGTTTTTTTGTTTTGAGAGCCTCACTCTGTTGCCCAGGATGGAGTGTAGTGGCATGATCTGGGCTCACTGCAACCTCCACTTCCTGGGTTCAAGTGATTCTCCCGCCTCAGCCTCCCAAGTAGCTGAGATTACAGGTGTGCACTACCACGTCCAGCTGATTTTTGTATTTTTAATAGAGACGGGTTTTCACCATGTTGGCCAAGATCGTCTCAAACTCCTGACCTCAGGTGATCCACTCGCCTCAGCCTCCCAAAGTGCTGGGATTACAGGCATGAGCCACTGTGCCTGGCCAAGCTCTGTAACTTTCATGTACACAAAAGTACCTTTCAGTTCTCAACTCCTTATCTAAAAAGACAGTTTGGAGACTAAGACACTGTTTCTGGTTTCCTGCCGGGTGGCATAGGGGAGCTTAACAAGAAACACCATCCTGGCCAGGCGTGGTGGCTCACGCCTGTAATCCAAGCACTTTGGAGGCCAAGGCAGGCGGATCACCTGAGGTTGGGAGTTCAAGTCCAGCCTGACCAACATGGTGAAACCCCGTCTTTAAAAAAAGAAACACCATCCCAATTTCCTGATGGTGGAGAAGCATACAACCATCAGTGAGATCGAAGACACTTTCCAGCAGTTTCTAAACGGGGACAACATTGGCATCATCCTCATCAACCAGTACATTACAGAGATGGTGTGGCACACCTTGGACACCCACCAGCACTCTATCCCAGCTGTCCTGGAAATCCCCTCCAAGGAGCACCTGTATGATACCCCCAAGGACCTCATCCTGGCAGGGCCAGGGGCATGTTCTCTGCCAAAGACCTGTGCTAGGGGATTCCTCACGGCCCTCAGCCCCTCCCTCGTTTCCAGGCCTCTCCCCAGGCTTGCCATCATCCTTCTTTAAGTTTTGAGCCTCTCACTTCCAATTCCCCTCCTCTTCCCACTTCATTAAGAGGCTCGGGGAGGCACTCCTAGGTTGCTGGGGCTCTGCTGTTAAAATACAGGCTAGTAAGGAACAGAAGCCAGACCATCTTCTCTCTCCACTACCTCTTCCCTGTGCTGTTTTTACACAGTGTCATTGTTGATGTAAAATTAAAGTATAATATGAATATTCTTAGAGTTGATGTAGTGCTATTTCTACAGATTTTGTATGCAGCTCAGCATTGGGGCAACAAAAGAGCCCTTGAAGTCTAATAGACTTGAGTTCAAATCCCACCCTGTCACCTACCAGCCATGTGATATCAGATAAATTAATTACCGCTTTTAAGTCTTGTTTTCTAATACCTGCCTTCTATAGTTAGCATGAGACTTAAATGAGAGAACGTATGTAAAGCACTTAGCATGATGTCTAATAGTCAGGGGGCAACAACATCTCACAAGATATTCCATTTGTTTATAGAAGACCTTTAGGAAGCGCAACCATAGATATGGATTTCCCTTTGACAGATGAAGAAACTGGCAACGTTATGAGTATTGCTAACAGTGAAGAGACAGAACTGCTCGTTCTCTACTGGGAAAGTGAAAACTGGGACAACCACTAAGCACAGTCACAATTTGGCAGTATCTAGGAAAGTTGAAGAGGTGTTTTTCCCTACATCCCAGCAATTCTATTTCTAGGTATATGCTCTAGAAAACTCTCACACATGTGCCCACGAAGACATGTAAGAATGTACATTGCACAAGTGTATTGGCTCACCCTTATAATGCCAGCACTTTGGAAGGCTAAGGTTGGAAGACCATTTGAGCCCAGGAGTTTGGGACCAGCCTGGACAACATAGTGAGACCCCCTTCTAAAAAAAAAAAAGTGAAAACATTAGCCAAGCGTGGTGGTATGCACTTGGAGTCCCAGCTACTCAGGAGGCTGAGGTAGGAGGATCATTTGAGCCCAGGAGGTTGAGGCTGCAGTGAGCTGTAGTTGCACCACTGCACTCCAGCCTGGGTGACAGAGCAAGACCCTGTCTCAAAAAAATTTTTCTTTTAAATTAAAACTATGTACACTGCAACAATACTTATGAGAGGAAACAATAATAAGCAATCTAAATGTCCAATAGTATAGAAAATGTGATATAGTCAAGGAAGATAAATTGTGATATAGTCATTAATGAAACTCCTACACCAATTAAATTGGCTGAAGTAGCTACATGTGACAACATGAGTAAATACTATAAAGTTGAATGAAAAGAGTAGTGGCAAAAGGATCCACACAATATGATACCATTATTTTTTTAATAACTTTATGGAGGTGTAACTGATATACATAAACCTACATATAGTTAATATGTACAATCATCTGATGAGCTTAGACATATGCATACACCCATGACGCTCATTTGTCTCTGGTTTGTCTCTGTCTCAAAAAAAAAGATAAGTAACAGATTCATAATAAATCATATACTCAAAGGCTGGGCACGGTGGTGCAAGCCTGTAATCTCAGCACTTTGGGAAGCTGAGGCAGGTGGATCACGAGGTCAGGAGTTCAAGACCAGCCTGGCCAACATGGTGAAACCCCGTCTCTACTAAAACAACAAATATTAGCCAGCTGCAGTGGCAGGCACCTGTAATCCCAGCTGCTCGGGAGGCTGAGGCAGAAGAATCACTTGAACCCAGGCAGCAGAGGTTGCAGTGAGCCAAGATCACACCACTGCACTCCAGCCTGGGTGACAGGTAAGACTCCCTCTCTAAATAAATAAATAAATAAATAAATAAATAAATAAATAAATCATACATTCAGGATAATCAATATTCAGGACAATGGTTACCTCAGGAAAGAAAAAGAGGAAATGTAAGAGAAGAGGGATACTAGGAGGGCGTAATTGTTTCTGTAATATTTTCTTTCTTTTTTTTTTTTCTTTTTTGAGGCAGAGTCTCACTCTGTCACCCAGACTGGAGTGCAATGGTGTGATTTTGGCTCACTGCAACCTCCGCCTCCCAGGTTCAAGCAATTCTCCTGCCACAGCCTCCCGAGTAGCTAGGATTACAGGCGTCTGCCACCACCCTCATCTAATATTTGTATTTTTAGTAGAGACGGGGTTTTACCATGTCGTCCAGGCTGGTCTTGAACTCCTGACCTCAGGTGATCCACCTGCCTCAGCCTCCCAAAGCGCTGGGATTACACGTGTGAGCCAAGGTACCTGGCCATATTTAAGGTCTTTCAAAAATAGCTAAAGCACATGTGGCTTAATGTAAGGATTTATGTGTAAAGACTTAAATGTTATTATATTATTCTTTACACATATGTATGTGTATACATATGTATATATGTATACACATATATATGTAAGCAGAAAACACAATGCGACAGGCACTGTTAGATTCCTTACGTGTACTAACTAATGTAATCATTTCGACAACCCTACAACCCTGCGGTTACTATGATTACCCCTGTTTGACAGATGAGAAAACTGAAGTACAGAGGTTAGAAACTTGCCCAGTGTCACATATCTAGTAAGCAGTGATCCTGGGATTTGAGGATGGTCTGGCTTCAGAGTCCGATTTTTTTTTTTTTAATTTTTCTCTCTTTGGTCTGGGTGCAGTGGCTCATGCCTGTAATGCCAGCACTTTGGGAGGCTGAGGCAGGTGGATCATTGAACTGAGGAGTTTGAGACCAGCCTGGGCAACATGGTGAGACCCTGTCTCTACAATAATAATTTTCTCTTTTTTATTTTTAAAAATCTTTTACTTGTTAACTTTATTTCTTTTTCTCCCTGGTAACTCCCAGAACAACAGTCTCATTTCTTAACAACCATAACCTACTATTTCTTAAAATATTTCAAAACTTTAAGAATATAAGAGGAGGGCACTACTGAGCAGGAAGGTAAGTTTGCCTAGCATCACACAGGCCGTGTGACGAAAAGGCAGTTCAACAATCTTTCCTGAGCTTCTTTTGCTGCTGGGAGTCATGCATACCTGTGACTTGTGAAGAGAAGGATAAATCAAACAGCAAACTAAGAAGACTCTTCTCAAGTCTTTAAGAAATTCTCTGGAAGTCAATGCAAAGGAGAATAGGTACTTCTATGAATGAAGAGTTTTTTATTTAGAGTCTGAGCTAATAATCCTGAGGGTTATGATTGTTGTTTAATTATTATCTACATTTGGGGAGGACCATTTGCATGGGCAAATCCCCAGTGAGTAATAATCCACACACAAAATAAAAATTAACTCTGTTCTTTCCATATTACAAAAGAGCAAAATCAAGGCTAGAAATCAAATGTAATACCTGCCTCTGCAAGATCCATTGGTGGATTCAGCGTGTGTCTTTGGGGCAGGTCAAAGACCACTGTTGGTGGTTGGGCCTGAGGGAGGGGCTGGTAGCCTCCTTCTACAGTCCTCCATGGTTCTGCCTCTGTGTTTCACATCCAGACCCAGCGTGGCTCCAAGGTTTGGGGGAAACTGGCAACTTGGACAGGGTAAGCGGCAGGTTTCATGACAAAGAGAACGTAGTCCAGCAAGCAAGTAAAAACCTTTGGAGAAAAGTCAACTGAACATTTTTTTCATGGATAATTTATTTTTTAATTATAGGATATTTTCAGTCCTGTCATATTTCTGAATTTTATGATTTTATTTTCCCTTTGGAAAGTTCCTGTGGGCACCTCTCTAGTCCCACAAAAGAGTGAGTTCCCCAATAGGTAAATTAATTCTTACATTTCTGTAGCAATTTTTTTCCTTACAAAGAGGTTTTTTATCCATTATATAATTTGAATTTTATGCTATTTGATTTGTAGGGGCCAGGTGTGATGTAATCCCAGCACTTTGGGAGGTGGAAGCAGGTGGATGGCTTGAGCCCAGGAGACCAAAACCAGCCTCTGCAGCATGGCGAAACCCGGTAGCTACCAAAAATACAAAAATTAGCCGGGTGTGGCGGCGCCTGTCTCTGTAGTCCCAGTTACTCGTGAGTCTGAGATGGGAGGATCGGTGGAGCCAGGGAGGTCGAAGTTGCAGTGAGCCAAGATGGTACCACTGCACTCCAACCTGGGCCGCAGAACGAGATCTGGTCTCAAAAATAGTAAATAAATACCAGCCTGACCAACATGTCTCTACCAAAGATACAAAAAGTAACCAGGTGTGGTGGTGCCCGCCACCATGCTCGGCTAATTTTTGTATTTTTGGTAGAGATGAGTTTCATCACGTTGGCCAAGCTGGTCTCGAACTCCTGACCTCAGGTGATCTACCAGCCTCAGCCTCCCAAAGTGCTGGGATTACAGGCATAAGACGCTGCGCCCAGCACCCCCAACTTTTTTTTTTTAAGTGGAGTTTTGCTCTTGTTGCCCAGGCTGGAGTGCAATGGTGCAATCTTGGCTCACCGAAACCTCCACCTCCCAGGTTCAAGCCATTCTCCTGCCTCAGCCTCCCAAGTAGCTGGGGTTACAGGCATGCGCTACCAAGCCCGGCTAATTTTTTGTATTTTTAGTAGGGACAGGGTTTCTCCATGCTGATCAGGCTGGTCTTGAACTCCCAACCTCAGGTGATCTGCCTGCCTCGGCCTCCCAAAGTGCTGGGATTACAGGCATGAGCCACCGCACCCGGCCAAAAATTTTTGAATGAGCTATAGGAAATAGGAATAATTACAACAATGATATCCAGTATATGATGTTAATGGAAAATGCCCATCACTAAAGACCACATGTTGTCAATTCCATTTATATAAAATGTACAGAATAGGGAAATCCATGAAAACAGAAAGTAGATTAGCAGTTGCCAGGGGCTGGGGGGAAATAAAGGTAATGAAGAATGACTGTTAATGGGCACAGGGTCTATTTTTGAGGTGATGGAAATTAGGTAGCTCTGGAATTAGTGGTGATGGTTGCATCGTCTTGTGAATATATGAAAATTTGCTAAGTTGTACAGTTTTAAAAGATGAATTTTGTAGAGAATCTCAATATTTTATTTTCATTTTAAAATTATTTTTATTTATTTTTTCTTAGAGACAGGGGTTGCTCTATGTTGCCCAGGCTGGTCTTGAACTCCTGGGCTCAAGCAATTCTCCCACCTCGACCTCACAAAGTGTTGGGATTACAGGCGTGAGCCACCGTACCTGGCCTCAATATTTTTAACTGCAAAAGAAAATAACCTGAGCCCTTTCCTTCAGCGCTGCCTTGGAAGAAAAAAAGAAGAAGAAGAAAAAAAAAAAAACCTGAGCCCTTACCACATGCTAGGATTGGTTAAGAACTTTACTTGCCTCAAGCCACTTATCTCCATGATTATCTCGACAAGCTTATGTGATACTATCATTTCTTCATTTTACAGATGGTACAGATGGAGACACAGACTCAGAGAGGTGATTGGTCCACAGTGATGCAGTAAAGCAAATAACCACCAACCAAAATTCAGATTTCTGACCCTCACTTTCCAAATCACACCCTTGACTATAATCCTTGTAATTCAAGGGGATATTTCTGAGTGGACTTCTCCTGGTATTTCCTCTGCTCAACTCCTTTTTTTTTTTTTTTTTTTTTTTTGAGATGGAGTCTCACTCTGCCATCCAGGTTAGAGTGCAGTGGTGCGATCACAGCTCACTGTGGGCTGAAACTCCTAAACTCAAGCAATCTGCCTCCCAAAGTGGGATTACAGGAATGAGCCACTATGCCTGGCCCTCAACCCCTTAATAGTAGGTCTTTGCAGTGCCTTATACTTTTACAATACCTTTTTTTATTCATTTGGGATTCTTTCCCTTTTTTTTTTGAAACGAAGTCTCACTGTTGCCCAGGAGGGCAGTGGCACGATCTTGGCTCACTGTAACCTCCACCTCCCCGGTTCAAGTGATTCTCCTGCTTCAGCCTCCCGAGTAGCTGGGACCACAGGCACCTGCCATTACGCCTGGCTAATTTTTATATTTTTAGTAGAGACAGGGTTTCACCAAATTGGCCAGGCTGGTCTTGAACTTGAACTTGTGATCCACCTGCCTTGACCTCCCAAAGTGCTAGGATTACAGACATAAGCCACCGCACCAGCCTTTTTTTTTTTTTTTAAATAGAGACAAGGTCTCACTATGCATCTCAGGCTGGTCTTGAACTTGAACTCCTGGCTTCAAGCGATCCTCTCACCTTGGCATCCCAAATCATTGGCATCACGGGCATGAGCCACCATGTCTGGCCTCCTCAACTTTTGAGAGTTAAACATAGCAGTGATTTTCCCTCCTGAAAGTCCTTAATTCTTCAAATCACTTTTCTTCTGACAAAAAGCAAAGTTTTCACTTCTTAGCTCCTCTCTAGGGAAGCCCCTTCAGGTCACACAAGGGCAGTTGGTTTTAAGCAAAGCTGTGCTGCTTATCCCCTGCACTTATTCTGCTCCAAGGACATGATTACCTTGCCACTGAGTTCCCCAAGGGTTTTTCTTTTGTATACATGTTTCCTCTGACCTAATGGAGCATTTGGGTCACCAGTGAGTCAGCAAAAACACTACAGAAGGAAAAGACTCGTTGCAACAGCCTCAGTTATGGGTGAATCCTCAGACCTTCAGAGTTGGAGCAAACCTCAGTGATTCTTTGCTCTGAAACCTCCTTTCTAACATGGAGAATTCCAGGGTAGAGCAACATTAGGTGACTTTCTCACGGTCATGGAGTCAGAAGTATACCTCGGCCTAAAATTCTGACACTATATACAACTGGCTTGGTTTCTCAAATGATTCTCAATCAAAGGAAACTCCTAAGAAGTTCCATTTAGTGTTACTGATGTTGCTTGTTTACATTTTACTGTGTAAAATCTACTAGTTAAAAAGACACTTCTGGGTTTGTTGGTTTGTTTTTTTGTTTTGAGACAGTCTCTCCCTGTTGCCCAGGCTTGAGTGCAATGGTGAGATCTCAGCTCACTGTAACCTCCACCTCTTGAATTCAAGTGATTCTCGTGCCTCACCATCCCAAGTAGCTGGGATTACAGGTGCCCACCACCCACACCTAGCTAATTTTTTGTATTTTTTTAGTAGAGACAGGGTTTTGCCATGTTGGCCAGGCTAGTCTGGAACTACTGACCTCAGGTGATCCACCCACCTCGGGCTCCCAAAGTGCTGGGATTACAGGCGTGAGCCACAGCACCTGGTCTGACACTTCTGGTATATCCCTATAATGGAATATTATACAACCATTAAAATTTACAAAGATAAGTATTTTTAGATAAAATATTAAGTTCTAAACAATTAACTAGGCCAGGTGCAGTGGCTCGTGTTTGTAATCCCAACACTTTGGAAGGCTGAGGTGGGAGGATCACTTGAGCCTATAAATTCAAGACCAGCCTGGGCAATATAGTGAGACTTTGTGTCTATTATTTTAAAAAAAAAAAAAATGGCCGAGTGCAGTGGCTCACACCTGTAATCCCAGCACTTTGGGAGGCCAAGGTGGGAAGATCACCTGAGGTCAGGAGTTCAAGACCAAGCTGGCCAACATGGCAAAATCCCATCTCTACAAAAAATAAAAAAATTAGCCGGGTATGGTGGCAGGTGCCTGTAGTCCCGGCTACTCGGTAGGTAGAGGCAGGAGAGTTGCTAACCCAGGAAGCAGAGGTGCAGTGAGCCAAGATCACACCACTATACTCTAGCCTGGGCAACAGAGTGAGACTCAGTCTCCAAATAAATAAATAAATTTTTAAAATAAAATAAAAAATTTTTAAAAAGATTACTAAAAGCAAGTACAGTATCATCGTTTTTTTTTTCTTTTTAAGAGAGTCTTGTTCTGTCTACCAGACTGGAGTGCTGTGGTGTGATCACAACTTACTGCAGCCACAAATTCCTATGTTCCAGCAGTCTTCACACTTCAGCCTCCTGAGTAGCTGGGACCACAAGTGCACACCATTGTGCCTGGCTAATTTTCCATTTTTATTTTTGTAGACACAGGTCTCACTTTGTTGCCCAGGCTGTTCTTGAACTTCTAGCCTCAAGTGATCCTCCCACTTCGTTCTCCCAAAGTGCTGGGGATTAGAGGTCATTTTTTTGAAAAAAAAAAAAAAAAAAAGGTATGTGTATAAACATTTATAAGTACTAGAATATGCACCAAAATGCTGATAAATCTTCTCTATCTCTGGATGTTGCATTATATGTGATTTTTTTCTTCTTTTTAATAATCTATAAGTCTATAAGTTTTAATTTTTTTAATTTTTAATTTTTAATCTATTTATTTTGATTTATTTATTTATTTTTTTATAAAGAAGGGGTCTCACCATGTTGGTCAGGCTGGTCTTGAACTCCTGACCTCAGGTGATCCGCCCGCCTTGGCCTCCAAAGTGCTTGGATTACAAGCGTGAGCCACCTTGCCTGGCCAAGTTTTAATTTTTTTTAAGAAGAGATAAGGTCTCACTATGTTACCCAGGCTGGTCTCAAACACCTAGGCTCAGGTGATCCTTCCACCTCAGCCTCCCAAAGTGCTGGGGTTATAGGCGTGAGCCACCAGGCCAGGCCCTATATTTTTTACAATGTACTTTTTTTTTGGCCGGGATCTCTCTCTGTCACCCAGGCTGGACTGCAGTGGCATGATCATGGCTCACTGCAGCAACCACCAGACTCAAGTGATCTTGCCAATTCAGCCTCCCAAGTAGCTAGGACCAGAGGCGCATGCCACCACATCTAATTTTTTAAAATTTTTTGAAGAGACTATTTTTTGTCTCACTGTCTTGCCCAGGCCGGTCTTGAATTCCTGGCCTTAAGCAATTCTTTCACCTTGGTCTACCAAAGTACAATTTACCTTGGAAAGAATAATTTTCTATTTTTAAAAAAGTGAGAATAGGCCAGGTGAGGTGGCTCACATCTGTAATCCCAGTACTTTGGGAGGCCAAGGCAGGTGGATCACCTGAGATCAGGAGTTCAAGACCAGCCTGGCCAACATGGGGAAACCCCAACTCTACTGAAAATATAAAATTAGCCAGGAGTGGTGGCGCATGCCTGTAATCCGAGTAGCTGGGGAGGCTGAGGCAGGAGAATCACTTGAACCCGGGAGGCAGAGGTTGCAGTGAGCCAAGATCATACCATTGCACTCCAGCCTGGGCAACAAGAGTGAAACTCCATCTTAAAAAAAAAAAAAAAAAAAGTGAGAATAGACCAAAGTTTTTTTAAACAGGACACAAAAGATACCAAGTACAAAAAGAATAATTGATAGATTGGACTATATTAAAACTAAGAAAAGTAGTTTATCAAAATATCATTGTAATCACCTGATGGGTACTTCCTGCCCACTGTACAGATAAAATCAATCCACTGAGACCATGGCATTGCAGTAGAGAAAGAGTTTTATTAATGTGAGGCTGGCCCACACAAGAGAATTGGAGTTATCACTCAAATCAGTCTCCTAGACAATTTGGTGGGCAGGGGGTTAGGGAATGGTTGCTGCTGACTGGTTGGGGATGAACTCATAGGGGTAGAATCACAGGAGTCCTCATGTGCAGAGTGCACCCCTGGGTAGGGAGGGCCACAGAATCTGGTGAGTCATGAGTCACAAGTCTAGATGGGTTCAGTCTGAAAAACATCTCAAAACAAAAAATCTTAGGTTCTACAATAATGATGTTATCTATAGGAGCAATTGAGAAAGTCACAAATTTTGTGACTTCTGGCCATATGACCCCTGAGCAGTAATGGTTTATAGAAACTAAGCCTATATTTTAGCAGAGTTCAGGCCCCTTCCATAATCGTATTCTTGTGGCCTTTCAGAAGTCTTACAAAGGTAGGTTTTGATTACTGAGCAAGGAGGGAGTTAGTTTCATGGAGGGACTATTATCATTCATCCTTGCTTTGCTTTCTTTTCTTTTTTCTTTCCTTTTATTTTTTAATTTTGATTTTTAAAAAATATATATTTCTTTATTTATTTATTATTTTGAGACAGAGTCTCACTCTGTCCACCCAGGCTGGAGTGCAGTGGCACAATCTTGGCTCACTGCAGTCTCAACCTCCTGGGCTCAAGCTATCCTCTCACCTCAGCCTCCCAAGTAGCTGGGACTGCAGGTGCACTCCACCATGCTCAACTAGTTTTTGTATTTTTTATAGAAATGGGGTCTCCCTAGGGAAAAAAAAAAGAAATTGGGTCTCCCTACATTGCCCAGGCCGGTCTCAAACTCCTGGGTTCAAGGGATCCTCCTATCTCAGTCTCCCAGAGTGTCAGAATTACAGGCGTGAGCCACTATGTCCAGCCTAAATATAATTTATACATTTATAAATGACATATATATTACAAGAGAGGAAAACAAACAATTCTAACCCTTTAGATAGGAATTGGCACATACAACAAAATTGTTGAAATATGGCCCTGTTCTGTCAGGTTTTTCCCTTGGAAAAATTGGGAAGTCCACCAAGTTTGCCTTCTACTTAGTCTGCTAGCAGCTTTCTGTATCTCTTTACAGAGTTTGAGCCTCCAGGGGGTCCTCTCTTCCTTCTCAAGGGCCCAATTCATACCCCATTCCAGCTCTTAACTGAAGTATCTATGGACCATTAAGGTGTTACCTGGAAACAAGTCAGCTCTTGTCTTTTCCCCAGAGGCGTTTGTGTTATAAGAGGGGACTCAGAGGGACTTTCTAGACAGTAATATATGTTGGGAAGAAGAAGGGGAGATTAGAAAGGAATAAGTTGGATTTGAAATGATTGTCAAGTTCCCCAAAGTTTTTATCGAAATTCCAAGAAGCTCAGAAGCGTTTAGGTAAACTGAAACTTAAATACCAAAGTAAACCAAAGCACCTATTATACTTTCACATCCTTATCTCATTTGAACCTCACAACAACCCTGTGAAGTAGTCTGGGTCACTGGCCCTAATGGATAGATCAGGAGAGTCACTATTAAGAAATGCTCATAGGGTTACATAAATGGAACTTGAAGGTCTTAGAATGCGAAGGTGGGTCACCCGATTCTTGGCTGCATGCTACACTCTTCTCCCAGAAAAGCCTTTTTAACATCAGGGTTTCTTTTAGCCTATCTCCCCAGAATCAGTGGAGAGGGATTCAGGGCCCTTCAATGTAGATTTGCTTTTGGCAAGTTCGTCCTCTTTCTTCTTAACTTTTTTAGCTTTCCTTGTAGTGTCAACTTCTGCTGTATCACTTCTTGACTCTTCAGAAAATGCTGCTAGTAACTGCAGTTGGCCACACCTTTGATTTAATTTTAAATTTTTTTAAATTTTAATTTTTTGTTTGTTTATTTAGCAGAGTCTCTCTCTGTCACCCACACTGGAGTGCAGTGGCACAATCTTGACTCACTGCAACCTCCACCTCCCAGGCTCAAGCGATTCTCCTGCCTCAGCTGGGATTACAGGCATGTGCCACCATGCCCAGCTAATTTTTGTACTTTTAGAAGAGATGGGGTTTCACCCTGTTGCCCAGGTGGGTCTCTAGTGATCCATCCACCTCAGCCTCCAAAAGTGCTGGGATTACAGGCGGGAGCCAACATGCCCAGCACAACCTTTGATTTCAAGTGCTCTCCACACATTTATTTTCATGCTTGTTTATGGTGGGTAGCAGTGGCATCACGGGGTGACCTGGAGACAACTTTAGTCTACCTATGCAGCAAGCCATTTCAAATAAATACACTATTTATATAAAAACAGTGCTAGGCAGGCTGGGCACAGTGGCTCATGCCTGTAATCCCAGCACTTTGGGAGGCAGAGGCAGGCGGGTTGCTCGAGCCCAGGAGTTTGAGACCAGCCTGGGCAACATAGCAAGACATTCTCTCCATGAAAAAAAAAAATTAGATATAAAAATTAAGGCCAGGCGCAGTGACTCACACCTGTACTGTAATCCCAGCACTTTGGGAGGCTGAGGCAGGCAGATCACTTGAGGTCAGGAGTTTGAGACCAGCCTGGCCAACATGGTGAAAACTCTGTCTCTACTAAAAATACAAAAATGGGCTGGGCATGGTGGCAGGCACCTGTAATCTTAGCTACTTGGGAGGTTGAGGTGAGAGAACTGCTTGAACCTTGGGTGGCAGGGGCAGAGGTTGCAGTGAGCCAAAATCATGCCA